>JAVRKA010000693.1:0-63824 GCA_034508555.1 Venustoraphidia nigricollis
GGTGTCGATAGGCATTTCAGATATAGGTGTCGATAGGCATTTCAGATATAGGTGTCGATAGGAATTTCAGATATAGGTGTCGATAGGCATTTCAGATATAGGTGTCGATAGGCATTCCAGATATAGGTGTCGATAGGCATTTCAGATATAGGTGCCGATAGGCATTTCAGATATAGTTGCCGATTGGCATTTTAAAAATAGGTGCCGATAGGCATTTCAGATATAGAAGCCGATAGGCATTTCAAATATAGGTGCCGATAGGCATTCCAGATATGGTTGCCGATAGGCATTTCAAATATAGGTGCTGATAGGCATTTCAGATGTAGTTTCCGATAGGCATTTCAAAAATAGGTGTCGATAGGCATTTCAGATATAGGTGTCGATAGGCATTTCAGATATAGGTGTCGATAGGCATTTCAGATATAGGTGTCGATAGGCATTTCAGATATAGGTGTCGATAGGCATTTCAGATATAGGTGTCGATAGGCATTTCAGATATAGTTGTCGATAGGCATTTCAGATATAGGTGTCGATAGGCATTTCAGATATAGGTGTCGATAGGCATTTCAGATATAGGTGCCGATAGGCATTTCAGATATATTTGCCGATTGGCAATTTAAAAATAGGTGCCGATAGGCATTTCAGATATAGAAGCCGATAGGGATTTCAAATATAGGTGCCGATAGGCATTCCAGATATGGTTGCCGATAGGCATTTCAAATATAGGTGCTGATAGGCATTTCAGATGTAGTTTCCGATAGGCATTTCAAAAATAGGTGTCGATAGGCATTTCAGATATAGGTGTCGATAGGCATTTCAGATATAGGTGTCGATAGGCATTTCAGATATAGGTGTCGATAGGCATTTCAGATATAGGTGTCGATAGGCATTTCAGATATAGGTGTCGATAGGCATTTCAGATATAGGTGTCGATAGGCATTTCAGACATAGGTGTCGATAGGCATTTCAGATATAGGTGCCGATAGGCATTTCAGATATAGTTGCCGATTGGCATTTTAAAAATAGGTGCCGATAGGCATTTCAGATATAGAAGCCGATAGGCATTTCACATATAGGTTCCGATAGGCATTCCAGATATGGTTGCCGATAGGCATTTCAAATATAGGTGCTGAAAGGCATTTCAGATGTAGTTTCCGATAGGCATTTCAAAAATAGGTGTCGATAGGCATTTCAGATATAGGTGTCGATAGGCATTTCAGATATAGGTGTCGATAGGCATTTCAGATATAGGTGTCGATAGGCTTTTCAGATATAGGTGTCGATGGGCATTTCAGATATAGGTGTCGGTAGGCATTTCAGATATAGGTGTCGATAGGCATTTCAGATATAGGTGCCGATAGGCATTTCAGATATAGTTGCCGATTGGCATTTCAAAAATAGGTGCCGATAGGCATTTCAGATATAGAAGCCGATAGGCATTTCAAATATAGGTGCCGATAGGCATTCCAGATATGGTTGCCGATAGGCATTTCAAATATAGGTGCTGATAGGCATTTCAGATGTAGTTTCCGATAGGCATTTCAAAAATAGGTGTCGATAGGCATTTCAGATATAGGTGTCGATAGGCATTTCAGATATAGGTGTCGATAGGCATTTCAGATATAGGTGTCGATAGGCATTTCAGATATAGGTGTCGATAGGCATTTCAGATATAGGTGTCGATAGGAATTTCAGATATAGGTGTCGATAGGCATTTCAGATATAGGTGTCGATAGGCATATCAGATATAAGTGTCGATAGGCATTTCAGATATAGGTGCCGATAGGCATTTCAGATATAGTTGCCGATTGGCATTTTAAAAATAGGTGCCGATAGGCATTTCAGATATAGAAGCCGATAGGCATTTCAAATATAAGTGCCGATAGGCATTCCAGATATGGTTGCCGATAGGCATTTCAAATATAGGTGCTGATAGGCATTTCAGATGTAGTTTCCGATAGGCATTTCAAAAATAGGTGTCGATAGGCATTTCAGATATAGGTGTGGATAGGCATTTCAGATATAGGTGTCGATAGGCAT
Organism: Venustoraphidia nigricollis; assembly: GCA_034508555.1. Classification (NCBI taxonomy): domain Eukaryota; kingdom Metazoa; phylum Arthropoda; class Insecta; order Raphidioptera; family Raphidiidae; genus Venustoraphidia; species Venustoraphidia nigricollis. The sequence goes on from JAVRKA010000693.1 coordinate 2,041, forward strand.
TTCAGATATAGGTGTCGATAGGCATTTCAGATATAGGTGTCGATAGGCATTTCAGATATAGGTGTCGATAGGCATTTCAGATATAGGTGTCGATAGGCATTTCAGATATAGGTATCGATAGGCATTTCAGATATAGGTGTCGATAGGCATTTCAGATATAGGTGTCGATAGGCATTTCAGATATAGGTGTCGATAGGCATTTCAGATATAGGTGTCGATAGGCATTTCAGATAGAGGTGCCGATAGGCATTTCAGATATAGTTACCGATTGGCATTTTAAAAATAAGTGCCGATAGGCATTTCAGATATAGAAGCCGATAGGCATTTCAAATATAGGTGCCGATAGGCATTCCAGATATGGTTGCTGATAGGCATTTCAAATATAGGTGCTGATAGGCATTTCAGATGTAGTTTCCGATAGGCATTTCAAAAATAGGTGTCGATAGGCATTTCAGATATAGGTGTCGATAGGCATTTCAGATATAGGTGTCGATAGGCATTTCAGATATAGGTGTCGATAGGCATTTCCGATATAGGTGTCGATAGGCATTTCAGATATAGGTGTCGATAGGCATTTCAGATATAGGTGTCGATAGGCATTTCAGATATAGGTGTCGATAGGCATTTCAGATATAGGTGCCGATAGGCATTTCAGATATAGTTGCCGATTGGCATTTTAAAAATAGGTGCCGATAGGCATTTCAGATATAGAAGCCGATAGGCATTTCAAATATAGGTGCCGATAGGCATTCCAGATATGGTTGCCGATAGGCATTTCAAATATAGGTGCTGATAGGCATTTCAGATGTAGTTTCCGATAGGCATTTCAAAAATAGGTGTCGATAGGCATTTCAGATATAGGTGTCGATAGGCATTTCAGATATAGGTGTCGATAGGCATTTCAGATATAGGTGTCGATAGGCATTTCAGATATAGGTGTCGATAGGCATTTCAGATATAGGTGTCGATAGGCATTTCAGATACAGTTGTCGATAGGCATTTCAGATATAGGTGTCGATAGGCATTTCAGATATAGGTGTCGATAGGCATTTCAGATATAGGTGCCGATAGGCATTTCAGATATAGTTGCCGATTGGCAATTTAAAAATAGGTGCCGATAGGCATTTCAGATATAGAAGCCGATAGGGATTTCAAATATAGGTGCCGATAGGCATTCCAGATATGGTTGCCGATAGGCATTTCAAATATAGGTGCTGATAGGCATTTCAGATGTAGTTTCCGATAGGCATTTCAAAAATAGGTGTCGATAGGCATTTCAGATATAGGTGTCGATAGGCATTTCAGATATAGGTGTCGATAGGCATTTCAGATATAGGTGTCGATAGGCATTTCAGATATAGGTGTCGATAGGCATTTCAGATATAGGTGTCGATAGGCATTTCAGATATAGGTGTCGATAGGCATTTCAGATATAGGTGTCGATAGGCATTTCAGATATAGGTGCCGATAGGCATTTCAGATATAGTTGCCGATTGGCATTTTAAAAATAGGTGCCGATAGGCATTTCAGATATAGAAGCCGATAGGCATTTCAAATATAGGTTCCGATAGGCATTCCAGATATGGTTGCCGATAGGCATTTCAAATATAGGTGCTGATAGGCATTTCAGATGTAGTTTCCGATAGGCATTTCAAAAATAGGTGTCGATAGGCATTTCAGATATAGGTGTCGATAGGCATTTCAGATATAGGTGTCGATAGGCATTTCAGATATAGTTGCCGATTGGCATTTCAAAAATAGGTGCCGATAGGCATTTCAGATATAGAAGCCGATAGGCATTTCAAATATAGGTGCCGATAGGCATTCCAGATATGGTTGCCGATAGGCATTTCAAATATAGGTGCTGATAGGCATTTCAGATGTAGTTTCCGATAGGCATTTCAAAAATAGGTGTCGATAGGCATTTCAGATATAGGTGTCGATAGGCATTTCAGATATAGGTGTCGATAGGCATTTCAGATATAGGTGTCGATAGGCATTTCAGATATAGGTGTCGATAGGCATTTCAGATATAGGTGTCGATAGGAATTTCAGATATAGGTGTCGATAGGCATTTCAGATATAGGTGTCGATAGGCATATCAGATATAAGTGTCGATAGGCATTTCAGATATAGGTGCCGATAGGCATTTCAGATATAGTTGCCGATTGGCATTTTAAAAATAGGTGCCGATAGGCATTTCAGATATAGAAGCCGATAGGCATTTCAAATATAGGTGCCGATAGGCATTCCAGATATGGTTGCCGATAGGCATTTCAAATATAGGTGCTGATAGGCATTTCAGATGTAGTTTCCGATAGGCATTTCAAAAATAGGTGTCGATAGGCATTTCAGATATAGGTGTGGATAGGCATTTCAGATATAGGTGTCGATAGGCATTTCAGATATAGGTGTCGATAGGCATTTCAGATATAGGTGTCGATAGGCATTTCAGATATAGGTGTCGATAGGCATTTCAGATATAGGTGTCGATAGGCATTTCAGATATAGGTATCGATAGGCATTTCAATATAGGTGCCGATAGGCATTTCAGATATAGTTGCCGATTGGCATTTTAAAAATAGGTGCCGATAGGCATTTTAGATATAGAAGCCGATAGGCATTTCAAATATAGGTGCCGATAGGCATTCCAGATATGGTTGCCGATAGGCATTTCAAATATAGGTGCTGATAGGCATTTCAGATGTAGTTTCCGATAGGCATTTCAAAAATAGGTGACGATAGGCATTTCAGATACAGGTGTCGATAGGCATTTCAGATATAGGTGTCTAAAGGCATTTCAGATATAGGTGTCGATAGGCATTTCAGATATAGGTGTCGATAGGCATTTCAGATATAGGTGTCGATAGGCATTTCAGATATAGGTGTCGATAGGCATTTCAGATATAGGTGCCGATAGGCATTTCAGATATAGTTGCCGATTGGCATTTTAAAAATAGGTGCCGATAGGCATTTCAGATATAGAAGCCGATAGGCATTTCAAATATAGGTGCCGATAGGCATTCCAGATATGGTTGCCGATAGGCATTCCAAATATAGGTGCTGATAGGCATTTCAGATGTAGTTTCTGATAGGCATTTCAAAAATAGGTGTCGATAGGCATTTCAGATATAGGTGTCGATAGGCATTTCAGATATAGGTGTCGATAGGCATTTCAGATATAGGTGACGATAGGCATTTCAGATATAGGTGTCGATAGGCATTTCATATATAGGTGTCGATAGGCATTTCAGATATAGGTGTCGATAGGCATTTTAGATATAGGTGACGATAGGCATTTCAGATATAGGTGTCGATAGGCATTTAAGATATAGGTGTCGATAGGCATTTCAGATATAGGTGTCGATAGGCATTTCAGATATAGGTGTCGATAGGCATTTCAGATAAAGGTGCCGATAGGCATTTCAGATATAGTTACCGATTGGCATTTTAAAAATAGGTGCCGATAGGCATTTCAGATATAGAAGCCGATAGGCATTTCAAATATAGGTGCCGATAGGCATTCCAGATATGGTTGCCGATAGGCATTTCAAATATAGGTGCTGATAGGCATTTCAGATGTAGTTTCCGATAGGCATTTCAAAAATAGGTGTCGATAGGCATTTCAGATATAGGTGTCGATAGGCATTTCAGATATAGGTGTCGATAGGCATTTCAGATATAGGTGTCGATAGGCATTTCAGATATAGGTGTCGATAGGCATTTCAGATATAGGTGTCGATAGGCATTTCAGATTTAGTTGTCGATAGGCATTTCAGATATAGGTGTCGATAGGCATTTCAGATATAGGTGCCGATAGGCATTTCAGATATAGTTGCCGATTGGCATTTTAAAAATAGGTGCCGATAGGCATTTCAGATATAGAAGCCGATAGGCATTTCAAATATAGGTGCCGATAGGCATTTCAAATACAGGTGCTGATAGGCATTTCAGATGTAGTTTCCGATAGGCATTTCTAAAATAGGTGTCGATAGGCATTTCAGATATAGGTGTCGATAGGCATTTCAGATATAGGTGTCGATAGGCATTTCAGATATAGGTGTCGATAGGCATTTCAGATATAGGTGTCGATAGGCATTTCAGATATAGGTGCCGATAGGCATTTCAGATATAGTTGCCGATTGGCATTTTAAAAATAGGTGCCGATAGGCATTTCAGATATAGAAGTCGATAGGCATTTCAAATATAGGTGCCGATAGGCATTCCAGATATGGTTGCCGATAGGCATTTCAAATATAGGTGCTGATAGGCATTTCAGATGTAGTTTCCGATAGGCATTTCAAAAATAGGTGTCGATAGGCATTTCAGATATAGGTGTGGATAGGCATTTCAGATATAGGTGTCGATAGGCATTTCAGATATAGGTGTCGATAGGCATTTCAGATATAGGTGTCGATAGGCATTTCAGATATAGGTGCCGATAGGCATTTCAGATATAGTTGCCGATTGGCATTTTAAAAATAGGTGCCGATAGGCATTTTAGATATAGAAGCCGATAGGCATTTCAAATATAGGTGTCGATAGGCATTTCAGATATAGGTGTCGATAGGCATTTCAGATATAGGTGTCGATAGGCATTTCAGATATAGGTGTCGATAGGCATTTCAGATATAGGTGCCGATAGGCATTTCAGATATAGTTGCCGATTGGCATTTTAAAAATAGGTGCCGATAGGCATTTTAGATATAGAAGCCGATAGGCATTTCAAATATAGGTGCCGATAGGCATTCCAGATATGGTTGCCGATAGGCATTTCAAATATAGGTGTGGATAGGCATTTCAGATATAGGTGTCGATAGGCATTTCAGATATAGGTGTCGATAGGCATTTCAGATATAGGTGTCGATAGGCATTTCAGATATAGGTGTCGATAGGCATTTCAGATATAGGTGTCGATAGGCATTTCAGATATAGGTGTCGATAGGCATTTCAGATATAGGTGCCGATAGGCATTTCAGATATAGTTGCCGATTGGCATTTTAAAAATAGGTGCCGATAGGCATTTTAGATATAGAAGCCGATAGGCATTTCAAATATAGGTGCCGATAGGCATTCCAGATATGGTTGCCGATAGGCATTTCAAATATAGGTGTGGATAGGCATTTCAGATATAGGTGTCGATAGGCATTTCAGATATAGGTGTCGATAGGCATTTCAGATATAGGTGTCGATAGGCATTTCAGATATAGGTGTCGATAGGCATTTCAGATATAGGTGTCGATAGGCATTTCAGATATAGGTATCGATAGGCATTTCAGATATAGGTGCCGATAGGCATTTCAGATATAGTTGCCGATTGGCATTTTAAAAATAGGTGCCGATAGGCATTTTAGATATAGAAGCCGATAGGCATTTCAAATATAGGTGCCGATAGGCATTCCAGATATGGTTGCCGATAGGCATTTCAAATATAGGTGCTGATAGGCATTTCAGATGTAGTTTCCGATAGGCATTTCAAAAATAGGTGTCGATAGGCATTTCAGATACAGGTGTCGATAGGCATTTCAGATATAGGTGTCTAAAGGCATTTCAGATATAGGTGTCGATAGGCATTTCAGATATAGGTGTCGATAGGCATTTCAGATATAGGTGTCGATAGGCATTTCAGATATAGGTGTCGATAGGCATTTCAGATATAGGTGCCGATAGGCATTTCAGATATAGTTGCCGATTGGCATTTTAAAAATAGGTGCCGATAGGCATTTCAGATATAGAAGCCGATAGGCATTTCAAATATAGGTGCCGATAGGCATCCTAGATATGGTTGCCGATAGGCATTCCAAATATAGGTGCTGATAGGCATTTCAGATGTAGTTTCCGATAGGCATTTCAAAAATAGGTGTCGATAGGCATTTCAGATATAGGTGTAGATAGGCATTTCAGATATAGGTGTCGATAGGCATTTCAGATATAGGTGACGATAGGCATTTCAGATATAGGTGTCGATAGGCATTTCATATATAGGTGTCGATAGGCATTTCAGATATAGGTGTCGATAGGCATTTTAGATATAGGTGACGATAGGCATTTCAGATATAGGTGTCGATAGGCATTTCAGATATAGGTGTCGATAGGCATTTAAGATATAGGTGTCGATAGGCATTTCAGATATAGGTGTCGATAGGCATTTCAGATATAGGTGTCGATAGGCATTTCAGATAAAGGTGCCGATAGGCATTTCAGATATAGTTACCGATTGGCATTTTAAAAATAGGTGCCGATAGGCATTTCAGATATAGAAGCCGATAGGCATTTCAAATATAGGTGCCGATAGGCATTCCAGATATGGTTGCCGATAGGCATTTCAAATATAGGTGCTGATAGGCATTTCAGATGTAGTTTCCGATAGGCATTTCAAAAATAGGTGTCGATAGGCATTTCAGATATAGGTGTCGATAGGCATTTCAGATATAGGTGTCGATAGGCATTCCAGATATGGTTGCCGATAGGCATTTCAAATATAGGTGCTGATAGGCATTTCAGATGTAGTTTCCGATAGGCATTTCAAAAATAGGTGTCGATAGGCATTTCAGATACAGGTGTCGATAGGCATTTCAGATATAGGTGTCTAAAGGCATTTCAGATATAGGTGTCGATAGGCATTTCAGATATAGGTGTCGATAGGCATTTCAGATATAGGTGTCGATAGGCATTTCAGATATAGGTGTCGATAGGCATTTCAGATATAGGTGCCGATAGGCATTTCAGATATAGTTGCCGATTGGCATTTTAAAAATAGGTGCCGATAGGCATTTCAGATATAGAAGCCGATAGGCATTTCAAATATAGGTGCCGTTAGGCATTCCAGATATGGTTGCCGATAGGCATTCCAAATATAGGTGCTGATAGGCATTTCAGATGTAGTTTCTGATAGGCATTTCAAAAATAGGTGTCGATAGGCATTTCAGATATAGGTGTCGATAGGCATTTCAGATATAGGTGTCGATAGGCATTTCAGATATTGGTGACGATAGGCATTTCAGATATAGGTGTCGATAGGCATTTCATATATAGGTGTCGATAGGCATTTCAGATATAGGTGTCGATAGGCATTTTAGATATAGGTGACGATAGGCATTTCAGATATAGGTGTCGATAGGCATTTCAGATATAGGTGTCGATAGGCATTTAAGATATAGGTGTCGATAGGCATTTCAGATATAGGTGTCGATAGGCATTTCAGATATAGGTGTCGATAGGCATTTCAGATAAAGGTGCCGATAGGCATTTCAGATATAGTTACCGATTGGCATTTTAAAAATAGGTGCCGATAGGCATTTCAGATATAGAAGCCGATAGGCATTTCAAATATAGGTGCCGATAGGAATTCCAGATATGGTTGCCGATAGGCATTTCAAATATAGGTGCTGATAGGCATTTCAGATGTAGTTTCCGATAGGCATTTCAAAAATAGGTGTCGATAGGCATTTCAGATATAGGTGTCGATAGGCATTTCAGATATAGGTGTCGATAGGCATTTCAGATATAGGTGTCGATAGGCATTTCAGATATAGGTGTCGATAGGCATTTCAGATATAGGTGTCGATAGGCATTTCAGATTTAGGTGTCGATAGGCATTTCAGATATAGGTGTCGATAGGCATTTCAGATATAGGTGCCGATAGGCATTTCAGATATAGTTGCCGATTGGCATTTTAAAAATAGGTGCCGATAGGCATTTCAGATATAGAAGCCGATAGGCATTTCAAATATAGGTGCCGATAGGCATTTCAAATACAGGTGCTGATAGGCATTTCAGATGTAGTTTCCGATAGGCATTTCTAAAATAGGTGTCGATAGGCATTTCAGATATAGGTGTCGATAGGCATTTCAGATATAGGTGTCGATAGGCATTTCCGATATAGGTGTCGATAGGCATTTCAGATATAGGTGTCGATAGGCATTTCAGATATAGGTGTCGATAGGCATTTCAGATATAGGTGTCGATAGGCATTTCAGATATAGGTGCCGATAGGCATTTCAGATATAGTTGCCGATTGGCATTTTAAAAATAGGTGCCGATAGGCATTTCAGATATAGAAGCCGATAGGCATTTCAAATATAGGTGCCGATAGGCATTCCAGATATGGTTGCCGATAGGCATTTCAAATATAGGTGCTGATAGGCATTTCAGATGTAGTTTCCGATAGGCATTTCAAAAATAGGTGTCGATAGGCATTTCAGATATAGGTGTCGATAGGCATTTCAGATATAGGTGTCGATAGGCATTTCAGATATAGGTGTCGATAGGCTTTTCAGATATAGGTGTCGATAGGCATTTCAGATATAGGTGTCGGTAGGCATTTCAGATATAGGTGTCGATAGGCATTTCAGATATAGGTGCCGATAGGCATTTCAGATATAGTTGCCGATTAGCATTTCAAAAATAGGTGCCGATAGGCATTTCAGATATAGAAGCCGATAGGCATTTCAAATATAGGTGCCGATAGGCATTCCAGATATGGTTGCCGATAGGCATTTCAAATATAGGTGCTGATAGGCATTTCAGATGTAGTTTCCGATAGGCATTTCAAAAATAGGTGTCGATAGGCATTTCAGATATAGGTGTCGATAGGCATTTCAGATATAGGTGTCGATAGGCATTTCAGATATAGGTGTCGATAGGCATTTCAGATATAGGTGTCGATAGGCATTTCAGATATAGGTGTCGATAGGAATTTCAGATATAGGTGTCGATAGGCATTTCAGATATAGGTGTCGATAGGCATATCAGATATAAGTGTCGATAGGCATTTCAGATATAGGTGCCGATAGGCATTTCAGATATAGTTGCCGATTGGCATTTTAAAAATAGGTGCCGATAGGCATTTCAGATATAGAAGCCGATAGGCATTTCAAATATAGGAGCCGATAGGCATTCCAGATATGGTTGCCGATAGGCATTTCAAATATAGGTGCTGATAGGCATTTCAGATGTAGTTTCCGATAGGCATTTCAAAAATAGGTGTCGATAGGCATTTCAGATATAGGTGTGGATAGGCATTTCAGATATAGGTGTCGATAGGCATTTCAGATATAGGTGTCGATAGGCATTTCAGATATAGGTGTCGATAGGCATTTCAGATATAGGTGTCGATAGGCATTTCAGATATAGGTGTCGATAGGCATTTCAGATATAGGTATCGATAGGCATTTCAGATATAGGTGCCGATAGGCATTTCAGATATAGTTGCCGATTGGCATTTTAAAAATAGGTGCCGATAGGCATTTTAGATATAGAAGCCGATAGGCATTTCAAATATAGGTGCCGATAGGCATTCCAGATATGGTTGCCGATAGGCATTTCAAATATAGGTGCTGATAGGCATTTCAGATGTAGTTTCCGATAGGCATTTCAAAAATAGGTGTCGATAGGCATTTCAGATACAGGTGTCGATAGGCATTTCAGATACAGGTGTCGATAGGCATTTCAGATATAGGTGTCTAAAGGCATTTCAGATATAGGTGTCGATAGGCATTTCAGATATAGGTGTCGATAGGCATTTCAGATATAGGTGTCGATAGGCATTTCAGATATAGGTGTCGATAGGCATTTCAGATATAGGTGCCGATAGGCATTTCAGATATAGTTGCCGATTGGCATTTTAAAAATAGGTGCCGATAGGCATTTCAGATATAGAAGCCGATAGGCATTTCAAATATAGGTGCCGAGAGGCATTCCAGATATGGTTGCCGATAGGCATTCCAAATATAGGTGCTGATAGGCATTTCAGATGTAGTTTCTGATAGGCATTTCAAAAATAGGTGTCGATAGGCATTTCAGATATAGGTGTCGATAGTAATTTCAGATATAGGTGTCGATAGGCATTTCAGATATAGGTGACGATAGGCATTTCAGATATAGGTGTCGATAGGCATTTCATATATAGGTGTCGATAGGCATTTCAGATATAGGTGTCGATAGGCATTTTAGATATAGGTGACGATAGGCATTTCAGATATAAGTGTCGATAGGCATTTCAGATATAGGTGCCGATAGGCATTTCAGATATAGTTGCCGATTGGCATTTTAAAAATAGGTGCCGATAGGCATTTCAGATATAGAAGCCGATAGGCATTTCAAATATAGGTGCCGATAGGCATTCCAGATATGGTTGCCGATAGGCATTTCAAATATAGGTGCTGATAGGCATTTCAGATGTAGTTTCCGATAGGCATTTCAAAAATAGGTGTCGATAGGCATTTCAGATATAGGTGTCGATAGGCATTTCAGATATAGGTGTCGATAGGCATTTCAGATATAGGTGTCGATAGGCATTTCAGATATAGGTGTCGATAGGCATTTCAGATATAGGTGTCGATAGGCATTTCAGATTTAGGTGTCGATAGGCATTTCAGATATAGGTGTCGATAGGCATTTCAGATATAGGTGCCGATAGGCATTTCAGATATAGTTGCCGATTGGCATTTTAAAAATAGGTGCCGATAGGCATTTCAGATATAGAAGCCGATAGGCATTTCAAATATAGGTGCCGATAGGCATTTCAAATACAGGTGCTGATAGGCATTTCTGATGTAGTTTCCGATAGGCATTTCCAAAATAGGTGTCGATAGGCATTTCAGATATAGGTGTCGATAGGCATTTCAGATATAGGTGTCGATAGGCATTTCCGATATAGGTGTCGATAGGCATTTCAGATATAGGTGTCGATAGGCATTTCAGATATAGGTGTCGATAGGCATTTCAGATATAGGTGTCGATAGGCATTTCAGATATAGGTGCTGATAGGCATTTCAGATATAGTTGCCGATTGGCATTTTAAAAATAGGTGCCGATAGGCATTTCAGATATAGAAGCCGATAGGCATTTCAAATATAGGTGCCGATAGGCATTCCAGATATGGTTGCCGATAGGCATTTCAAATATAGGTGCTGATAGGCATTTCAGATGTAGTTTCCGATAGGCATTTCAAAAATAGGTGTCGATAGGCATTTCAGATATAGGTGTCGATAGGCATTTCAGATATAGGTGTCGATAGGCATTTCAGATATAGGTGTCGATAGGCATTTCAGATATAGGTGTCGATAGGCATTTCAGATATAGGTGTCGATAGGCATTTCAGATATAGTTGTCGATAGGCATTTCAGATATAGGTGTCGATAGGCATTTCAGATATAGGTGCCGATAGGCATTTCAGATATAGTTGCCGATTGGCAATTTAAAAATAGGTGCCGATAGGCATTTCAGATATAGAAGCCGATAGGGATTTCAAATATAGGTGCCGATAGGCATTCCAGATATGGTTGCCGATAGGCATTTCAAATATAGGTGCTGATAGGCATTTTAGATGTAGTTTCCGATAGGCATTTCAAAAATAGGTGTCGATAGGCATTTCAGATATAGGTGTCGATAGGCATTTCAGATATAGGTGTCGATAGGCATTTCAGATATAGGTGTCGATAGGCATTTCAGATATAGGTGTCGATAGGCATTTCAGATATAGGTGTCGATAGGAATTTCAGATATAGGTGTCGATAGGCATATCAGATATAAGTGTCGATAGGCATTTCAGATATAGGTGCCGATAGGCATTTCAGATATAGTTGCCGATTGGCATTTTAAAAATAGGTGCCGATAGGCATTTCAGATATAGAAGCCGATAGGCATTTCAAATATAGGTGCCGATAGGCATTCCAGATATGGTTGCCGATAGGCATTTCAAATATAGGTGCTGATAGGCATTTCAGATGTAGTTTCCGATAGGCATTTCAAAAATAGGTGTCGATAGGCATTTCAGATATAGGTGTGGATAGGCATTTCAGATATAGGTGTCGATAGGCATTTCAGATATAGGTGTCGATAGGCATTTCAGATATAGGTGTCGATAGGCATTTCAGATATAGGTGTCGATAGGCATTTCAGATATAGGTATCGATAGGCATTTCAGATATAGGTGCCGATAGGCATTTCAGATATAGTTGCCGATTGGCATTTTAAAAATAGGTGCCGATAGGCATTTTAGATATAGAAGCCGATAGGCATTTCAAATATAGGTGCCGATAGGCATTCCAGATATGGTTGCCGATAGGCATTTCAAATATAGGTGCTGATAGGCATTTCAGATGTAGTTTCCGATAGGCATTTCAAAAATAGGTGTCGATAGGCATTTCAGATACAGGTGTCGATAGGCATTTCAGATATAGGTGTCTAAAGGCATTTCAGATATAGGTGTCGATAGGCATTTCAGATATAGGTGTCGATAGGCATTTCAGATATAGGTGTCGATAGGCATTTCAGATATAGGTGTCGATAGGCATTTCAGATATAGGTGCCGATAGGCATTTCAGATATAGTTGCCGATTGGCATTTTAAAAATAGGTGCCGATAGGCATTTCAGATATAGAAGCCGATAGGCATTTCACATATAGGTTCCGATAGGCATTCCAGATATGGTTGCCGATAGGCATTTCAAATATAGGTGCTGATAGGCATTTCAGATGTAGTTTCCGATAGGCATTTCAAAAATAGGTGTCGATAGGCATTTCAGATATAGGTGTCGATAGGCATTTCAGATATAGGTGTCGATAGGCATTTCAGATATAGGTGTCGATAGGCATTTCAGATATAGGTGTCGATAGGCATTTCAGATATAGGTGTCGATAGGCATTTTAGATATAGGTGTCGATAGGCATTTCAGATATAGGTGCCGATAGGCATTTCAGATATAGTTACCGATTGGCATTTTAAAAATAGGTGCCGATAGGCATTTCAGATATAGAAGCCGATAGGCATTTCAAATATAGGTGCCGATAGGCATTCCAGATATGGTTGCCGATAGGCATTTCAAATATAGGTGCTGATAGGCATTTCAGATGTAGTTTCCGATAGGCATTTCAAAAATAGGTGTCGATAGGCATTTCAGATATAGGTGTCGATAGGCATTTCAGATATAGGTGTCGATAGGCATTTCAGATATAGGTGTCGATAGGCATTTCAGATATAGGTGTCGATAGGCATTTCAGATATAGGTGTCGATAGGCATTTCAGATATAGGTGTCGATAGGCATTTCAGATATAGGTGCCGATAAGCATTTCAGATATAGTTGCCGATTGGCATTTTAAAAATAGGTGCCGATAGGCATTTCAGATATAGAAGCCGATAGACATTTCAAATATAGGTGCCGATAGGCATTCCAGATATGGTTGCCGATAGGCATTTCAAATATAGGTGTTGATAGGCATTTCAGATGTAGTTTCCGATAGGCATTTCAAAAATAGGTGTCGATAGGCATTTCTGATATAGGTGTCGATAGGCATTTCAGATATAGGTGTCGATAGGCATTTCAGATATAAGTGTCGATAGGCATTTCAGATATAGGTGTCGATAGGCATTTCAGATATAGGTGTCGATAGGCATTTCAGATATAGGTGTCGATAGGCATTTCAGATATAGGTGTCGATAGGCATTTCAGATATAGGTGTCGATAGGCATTTCAGATATAGGTGTCGATAGGCATTTCAGATATAGGTGTCGATAGGCATTTCAGATATAGGTGCCGATAGGCATTTCAGATATAGTTGCCGATTGGCATTTTAAAAATAGGTGCCGATAGGCATTTCAGATATAGAAGCCGATAGGCATTTTAAATATAGGTGCCGATAGGCATTCCAGGTATGGTTGCCGATAGGCATTTCAAATATAGGTGCTGATAGGCATTTCAGATGTAGTTTCCGATAGGCATTTAAAAAATAGGTGTCGATAGGCATTTCAGATATAGGTGTCGATAGGCATTTCAGATATAGGTGTCGATAGGCATTTCAGATATAGGTGTCGATAGGCATTTCAGATATAGGTGTCGATAGGCATTTCAGATATAGGTGTCGATAGGCATTTCAGATATAGGTGTCGATAGGCATTTCAGATATAGGTGTCGATAGGCATTTCAGATATAGGTGTCGATAGGCATTTCAGATATAGGTGCCGATAGGCATTTCAGATATAGTTGCCGATTGGCATTTTAAAAATTGGTGCCGATAGGCATTTCAGATATAGAAGCCGATAGGCATTTCAAATATAGGTGCCGATAGGCATTCCAGATATGGTTGCCGATAGGCATTTCAAATATAGGTGCTGATAGGCATTTCAGATGTAGTTTCCGATAGGCATTTCAAAAATAGGTGTCGATAGGCATTTCAGATATAGGTGTCGATAGGCATTTCAGATATAGGTGTCGATAGGCATTTCAGATATAGGTGTCGATAGGCATTTCAGATATAGGTGTCAATAGGCATTTCAGATATAGGTGTGGATGGGCATTTCAGATATAGGTGTCGATAGGCATTTCAGATATAGGTGTCGATAGGCATTTCAGATATAGGTGTCGATAGGCATTTCAGATATAGGTGCCGATAGGCATTCCAGATATAGTTGCCGATTGGCATTTTAAAAATAAATGCCGATAGGCATTTTAGATATAGAAGCCGATAGGCATTTTAAATATAGGTGCCGATAGGCATTCCAGATATGGTTGCCGATAGGCATTTCAAATATAGGTGCTGATAGGCATTTCAGATGTAGTTTCCGATAGGAATTTCAAAAATAGGTGTCGATAGACATTTCAGATATAGGTGTCGATAGGCATTTCAGATATAGGTGTCGATAGGCATTTCAGATATAGGTGTCGATAGGCATTTCAGATATAGGTGTCGATAGGCATTTCAGATATAGGTGTCGATAGGCATTTCAGATATAGGTGCCGATAGGCATTTCAGATATAGTTGCCGATTGGCATTTTAAAAATAGGTGCCGATAGGCATTTCAGATATAGAAGCCGATAGGCATTTCAAATATAGGTGCCGATAGGCATTCCAGATATGGTTGCCGATAGGCATTTCAAATATAGGTGCTGATGGGCATTTCAGATGTAGTTTCCGATAGGCATTTCAAAAATAGGTGTCGATAGGCATTTCAGATATAGGTGTCGATAGGCATTTCAGATATAGGTGTCGATAGGCATTTCAGATATAGGTGTCGATAGGCATTTCAGATATAGGTGTCGATAGGCATTTCAGATATAGGTGTCGATAGGCATTTCAGATATAGGTGTCGATAGGCATTTCAGATATAGGTGCCGATAGGCATTTCAGATATAGTTGCCGATTGGCATTATAAAAATAGGTGCCGATAGGCATTTCAGATATAGAAGCCGATAGGCATTTCAAATATAGGTGCCGATAGGCATTCCAGATATGGTTGCCGATAGGCATTTCAAATATAGGTGCTGATAGGCATTTCAGATGTAGTTTCCGATAGGCATTTCAAAAATAGGTGTCGATAGGCATTTCAGATATAGGTGTCGATAGGCATTTCAGATATAGGTGTCGATAGGCATTTCAGATATAGGTGTCGATAGGCATTTCTGATATAGGTGTCGATAGGCATTTCAGATATAGGTGTCGATAGGCATTTCAGATATAGGTGTCGATAGGCATTTCAAATATAGGTGCCGATAGGCATTTCAGATATAGTTGCCGATTGGCATTTTAAAAATAGGTGCCGATAGGCATTTCAGATATAGAAGCCGATAGGCATTTCAAATATAGGTGCCGATAGGCATTCCAGATATGGTTGCCGATAGGCATTTTAAATATAGGTGCTGATAGGCATTTCAGATGTAGTTTCCGATAGGCATTTAAAAAATAGGTGTCGATAGGCATTTCAGATATAGGTGTCGACAGGCATTTCAGATATAGGTGTCGATAGGCATTTCAGATATAGGTGTCGATAGGCATTTCAGATATAGGTGTCGATAGGCATTTCAGATATAGGTGTCGATAGGCATTTCAGATATAGGTGTCGATAGGCATTTCAGATATAGGTGTCGATAGACATTTCAGTTATAGATGCCGATAGGCATTTCAGATATAGTTGCCGATTGGCATTTTAAAAATAGGTGCCGATAGGCATTTCAGATATAGAAGCCGATAGGCATTTCAAATATAGGTGCCGATAGGCATTCCAGATATGGTTGCCGATAGGCATTTCAAATATAGGTGCTGATAGGCATTTCAGATGTAGTTTCCGTTAGGCATTTCAAAAATAAGTGTCGATAGGCATTTCAGATATAGGTGTCGATAGGCATTTCAGATATAGGTGTCGATAGGCATTTCAGATATAGGTGTCGATAGGCATTTCAGATATAGGCGTCGATAGGCATTTCAGATATAGGTGTCGATAGGCATTTCAGATATAGGTGTCGATAGGCATTTCAGATATAGGTGTCGATAGGCATTTCAGATATAGGTGCCGTTAGGCATTTCAGATATAGTTGCCGATTGGCATTTTAAAAATAGGTGCCGATAGGCATTTCAGATATAGAAGCCGATAGGCATTTCAAATATAGGTGCCGATAGGCATTCCTGATATGGTTGCCGATAGGCATTTCAAATATAGGTGCTGATAGGCATTTTAGATGTAGTTTCCGATAGGCATTTCAAAAATAGGTGTCGATAGGCATTTCAGATATAGGTGTCGTTAGGCATTTCAGATATAGGTGTCGATAGGCATTTCAGATATAGGTGTCGATAGGCATTCCAGATATAGGTGTCGATAGGCATTTCAGATATAGGTGTCGATAGGCATTTCAGATATAGGTGTCGATAGGCATTTCAGATATAGGTGTCGATAGGCATTTCAGATATAGGTGCCGATAGGCATTTCAGATATAGTTGCCGATTGGCATTTTAAAAATAGGTGCCGATAGGCATTTCAGATACAGAAGCCGATAGGCATTTCAAATATAGGTGCCGATAGGCATTCCAGATATGGTTGCCGATAGGCATTTCAAATATAGGTGCTGATAGGCATTTCAGATGTAGTTTCCGATAGGCTTTTTAAAAATAGGTGTCGATAGGCATTTCAGATATAGGTGTCGATAGGCATTTCAGATATAGGTGTCGATAGGCATTTCAGATATAGGTGTCGATAGGCATTTCAGATATAGGTGTCGATAGGCATTTCAGATATAGGTGTGGATAGGCATTTCAGATATAGGTGTCGATAGGCATTTCAGATATAGGTGTAGATAGGCATTTCAGATATAGGTGTCGATAGGCATTTCAGATATAGGTGTCGATAGGCATTTCAGATATAGGTGTCGATAGGCATTTCAGATATAGGTGTCGATAGGCATTTCAGATATAGGTGTCGATAGGCATTTCAGATATAGGTGTCGATAGGCATTTCAGATATAGGTGTCGATAGGCATTTCAGATATAGGTGTCGATAGGCATTTCAGATATAGGTGTCGATAGGCATTTCAGATATAGGTGTCGATAGGCATTTCAGATATAGGTGTCGATAGGCATTTCAGATATAGGTGCCGATAGGCATTTCAGATATAGTTGCCGATTGGCATTTTAAAAATAGGTGCCGATAGGCATTTCAGATATAGAAGCCGATAGGCATTTCAAATATAGGTTCCGATAGGCATTCCAGATATGGTTGCCAATAGGCATTTCAAATATAGGTGCTGATAGGCATTTCAGATGTAGTTTCCGATAGGCATTTCAAAAATAGGTGTCGATAGGCATTTCAGATATAGGTGTCGATAGGCATTTCAGATATAGGTGTCGATAGGCATTTCAGATATAGGTGTCGATAGGCATTTCAGATATAGGTGTCGATAGGCTTTTCAGATATAGGTGTCGATAGGCATTTCAGATATAGGTGTCGGTAGGCATTTCAGATATAGGTGTCGATAGGCATTTCAGATATAGGTGCCGATAGGCATTTCAGATATAGTTGCCGATTGGCATTTCAAAAATAGGTGCCGATAGGCATTTCAGATATAGAAGCCGATAGGCATTTCAAATATAGGTGCCGATAGGCATTCCAGATATGGTTGCCGATAGGCATTTCAAATATAGGTGCTGATAGGCATTTTAGATGTAGTTTCCGATAGGCATTTCAAAAATAGGTGTCGATAGGCATTTCAGATATAGGTGTCGATAGGCATTTCAGATATAGGTGTCGATAGGCATTTCAGATATAGGTGTCGATAGGCATTTCAGATATAGGTGTCGATAGGCATTTCAGATATAGGTGTCGATAGGAATTTCAGATATAGGTGTCGATAGGCATTTCAGATATAGGTGTCGATAGGCATATCAGATATAAGTGTCGATAGGCATTTCAGATATAGGTGCCGATAGGCATTTCAGATATAGTTGCCGATTGGCATTTTAAAAATAGGTGCCGATAGGCATTTCAGATATAGAAGCCGATAGGCATTTCAAATATAGGTGCCGATAGGCATTCCAGATATGGTTGCCGATAGGCATTTCAAATATAGGTGCTGATAGGCATTTCAGATGTAGTTTCCGATAGGCATTTCAAAAATAGGTGTCGATAGGCATTTCAGATATAGGTGTGGATAGGCATTTCAGATATAGGTGTCGATAGGCATTTCAGATATAGGTGTCGATAGGCATTTCAGATATAGGTGTCGATAGGCATTTCAGATATAGGTGTCGATAGGCATTTCAGATATAGGTGTCGATAGGCATTTCAGATATAGGTATCGATAGGCATTTCAGATATAGGTGTCGATAGGCATTTCAGATATAGGTGTCGATAGGCATTTCAGATATAGGTGTCGATAGGCGTTTCAGATATAGGTGTCGATAGGCATTTCAGATAAAGGTGCCGATAGGCATTTCAGATATAGTTACCGATTGGCATTTTAAAAAATGGTGCCGATAGGCATTTCAGATATAGAAGCCGATAGGCATTTCAAATATAGGTGCCGATAGGCATTCCAGATATGGTTGCCGATAGGCATTTCAAATATAGGTGCTGATAGGCATTTCAGATGTAGTTTCCGATAGGCATTTCAAAAATAGGTGTCGATAGGCATTTCAGATATAGGTGTCGATAGGCATTTCAGATATAGGTGTCGATAGGCATTTCAGATATAGGTGTCGATAGGCATTTCAGATATAGGTGTCGATAGGCATTTCAGATATAGGTGTCGATAGGCATTTCAGATATAGGTGTCGATAGGCATTTCAGATATAGGTGTCGATAGGCATTTCAGATATAGGTGTCGATAGGCATTTCAGATATAGGTGCCGATAGGCATTTCAGATATAGTTGCCGATTGGCATTTTAAAAATAGATGCCGATAGGCATTTCAGATATAGAAGCCGATAGGCATTTCAAATATAGGTGCCGATAGGCATTTCAAATATAGGTGCTGATAGGCATTTCAGATGTAGTTTCCGATAAGCATTTCAAAAATAGGTGTCGATAGGCATTTCAGATATAGGTGTCGATAGGCATTTCAGATATAGGTGTCGATAGGCATTTCAGATATAGGTGTCGATAGGCATTTCAGATATAGGTGTCGATAGGCATTTCAGATATAGGTGTCGATAGGCATTTCAGATATAGGTGTCGATAGGCATTTCAGATATAGGTGCCGATAGGCATTTCAGATATAGTTGCCGATTGGCATTTTAAAAATAGGTGCCGATAGGCATTTCAGATATAGAAGCCGATAGGCATTTCAAATATAGGTGCCGATAGGCATTCCAGATATGGTTGCCGATAGGCATTTCAAATATAGGTGCTGATAGGCATTTCAGATGTAGTTTCCGATAGGCATTTCAAAAATAGGTGTCGATAGGCATTTCAGATATAGGTGTCGATAGGCATTTCAGATATAGGTGTCGATAGGCATTTCAGATATAGGTGTCGATAGGCATTTCAGATATAGGTGTCGATAGGCATTTCAGATATAGGTGTCGATAGGCATTTCAGATATAGGTGTCGATAGGCATTTCAGATATAGGTGTCGTTAGGCATTTCAGATATAGGTGCCGATAGGCATTTCAGATATAGTTGCCGATTGGCATTTTAAAAATAGGTGCCGATAGGAATTTCAGATATAGAAGCCGATAGGCATTTCAAATATAGGTGCCGATAGGCATTCCAGATATGGTTGCCGATAGGCATTTCAAATATAGGTGCTGATAGGCATTTCAGATGTAGTTTCCGATAGGCATTTCAAAAATAGGTGTCGATAGGCATTTCAGATATAGGTGTCGATAGGCATTTCAGATATAGGTGTCGATAGGCATTTCAGATATAGGTGTCGATAGGCATTTCAGATATAGGTGTCGATAGGCTTTTCAGATATAGGTGTCGATAGGCATTTCAGATATAGGTGTCGGTAGGCATTTCAGATATAGGTGTCGATAGGCATTTCAGATATAGGTGCCGATAGGCATTTCAGATATAGTTGCCGATTGGCAATTTAAAAATAGGTGCCGATAGGCATTTCAGATATAGAAGCCGATAGGGATTTCAAATATAGGTGCCGATAGGCATTCCAGATATGGTTGCCGATAGGCATTTCAAATATAGGTGCTGATAGGCATTTCAGATGTAGTTTCCGATAGGCATTTCAAAAATAGGTGTCGATAGGCATTTCAGATATAGGTGTCGATAGGCATTTCAGATATAGGTGTCGATAGGCATTTCAGATATAGGTGTCGATAGGCATTTCAGATATAGGTGTCGATAGGCATTTCAGATATAGGTGTCGATAGGCATTTCAGATATAGGTGTCGATAGGCATTTCAGATATAGGTGTCGATAGGCATTTCAGATATAGGTGCCGATAGGCATTTCAGATATAGTTGCCGATTGGCATTTTAAAAATAGGTGCCGATAGGAATTTCAGATATAGAAGCCGATAGGCATTTCAAATATAGGTTCCGATAGGCATTCCAGATATGGTTGCCGATAGGCATTTCAAATATAGGTGCTGATAGGCATTTCAGATGTAGTTTCCGATAGGCATTTCAAAAATAGGTGTCGATAGGCATTTCAGATATAGGTGTCGATAGGCATTTCAGATATAGGTGTCGATAGGCATTTCAGATATAGGTGTCGATAGGCATTTCAGATATAGGTGTCGATAGGCTTTTCAGATATAGGTGTCGATAGGCATTTCAGATATAGGTGTCGGTAGGCATTTCAGATATAGGTGTCGATAGGCATTTCAGATATAGGTGCCGATAGGCATTTCAGATATAGTTGCCGATTGGCATTTCAAAAATAGGTGCCGATAGGCATTTCAGATATAGAAGCCGATAGGCATTTCAAATATAGGTGCCGATAGGCATTCCAGATATGGTTGCCGATAGGCATTTCAAATATAGGTGCTGATAGGCATTTCAGATGTAGTTTCCGATAGGCATTTCAAAAATAGGTGTCGATAGGCATTTCAGATATAGGTGTCGATAGGCATTTCAGATATAGGTGTCGATAGGCATTTCAGATATAGGTGTCGATAGGCATTTCAGATATAGGTGTCGATAGGCATTTCAGATATAGGTGTCGATAGGAATTTCAGATATAGGTGTCGAAAGGCATTTCAGATATAGGTGTCGATAGGCATATCAGATATAAGTGTCGATAGGCATTTCAGATATAGGTGCCGATAGGCATTTCAGATATAGTTGCCGATTGGCATTTTAAAAATAGGTGCCGATAGGCATTTCAGATATAGAAGCCGATAGGCATTTCAAATATAGGTGCCGATAGGCATTCCAGATATGGTTGCCGATAGGCATTTCAAATATAGGTGCTGATAGGCATTTCAGATGTAGTTTCCGATAGGCATTTCAAAAATAGGTGTCGATAGGCATTTCAGATATAGGTGTGGATAGGCATTTCAGATATAGGTGTCGATAGGCATTTCAGATATAGGTGTCGATAGGCATTTCAGATATAGGTGTCGATAGGCATTTCAGATATAGGTGTCGATAGGCATTTCAGATATAGGTGTCGATAGGCATTTCAGATATAGGTATCGATAGGCATTTCAGATATAGGTGCCGATAGGCATTTCAGATATAGTTGCCGATTGGCATTTTAAAAATAGGTGCCGATAGGCATTTTAGATATAGAAGCCGATAGGCATTTCAAATATAGGTGCCGATAGGCATTCCAGATATGGTTGCCGATAGGCATTTCAAATATAGGTGCTGATAGGCATTTCAGATGTAGTTTCCGATAGGCATTTCAAAAATAGGTGTCGATAGGCATTTCAGATACAGGTGTCGATAGGCATTTCAGATATAGGTGTCTAAAGGCATTTCAGATATAGGTGTCGATAGGCATTTCAGATATAGGTGTCGATAGGCATTTCAGATATAGGTGTCGATAGGCATTTCAGATATAGGTGTCGATAGGCATTTCAGATATATGTGCCGATAGGCATTTCAGATATAGTTGCCGATTGGCATTTTAAAAATAGGTGCCGATAGGCATTTCAGATATAGAAGCCGATAGGCATTTCAAATATAGGTGCCGATAGGCATTCCAGATATGGTTGCCGATAGGCATTCCAAATATAGGTGCTGATAGGCATTTCAGATGTAGTTTCTGATAGGCATTTCAAAAATAGGTGTCGATAGGCATTTCAGATATAGGTGTCGATAGGCATTTCAGATATAGGTGTCGATAGGCATTTCAGATATAGGTGACGATAGGCATTTCAGATATAGGTGTCGATAGGCATTTCATATATAGGTGTCGATAGGCATTTCAGATATAGGTGTCGATAGGCATTTTAGATATAGGTGACGATAGGCATTTCAGATATAGGTGTCGATAGGCATTTCAGATATAGGTGTCGATAGGCATTTAAGATATAGGTGTCGATAGGCATTTCAGATATAGGTGTCGATAGGCATTTCAGATATAGGTGTCGATAGGCATTTCAGATAAAGGTGCCGATAGGCATTTCAGATATAGTTACCGATTGGCATTTTAAAAATAGGTGCCGATAGGCATTTCAGATATAGAAGCCGATAGGCATTTCAAATATAGGTGCCGATAGGCATTCCAGATATGGTTGCCGATAGGCATTTCAAATATAGGTGCTGATAGGCATTTCAGATGTAGTTTCCGATAGGCATTTCAAAAATAGGTGTCGATAGGCATTTCAGATATAGGTGTCGATAGGCATTTCAGATATAGGTGTCGATAGGCATTTCAGATATAGGTGTCGATAGGCATTTCAGATATAGGTGTCGATAGGCATTTCAGATATAGGTGTCGATAGGCATTTCAGATTTAGGTGTCGATAGGCATTTCAGATATAGGTGTCGATAGGCATTTCAGATATAGGTGCCGATAGGCATTTCAGATATAGTTGCCGATTGGCATTTTAAAAATAGGTGCCGATAGGCATTTCAGATATAGAAGCCGATAGGCATTTCAAATATAGGTGCCGATAGGCATTTCAAATACAGGTGCTGATAGGCATTTCAGATGTAGTTTCCGATAGGCATTTCTAAAATAGGTGTCGATAGGCATTTCAGATATAGGTGTCGATAGGCATTTCAGATATAGGTGTCGATAGGCATTTCCGATATAGGTGTCGATAGGCATTTCAGATATAGGTGTCGATAGGCATTTCAGATATAGGTGTCGATAGGCATTTCAGATATAGGTGTCGATAGGCATTTCAGATATAGGTGCCGATAGGCATTTCAGATATAGTTGCCGATTGGCATTTTAAAAATAGGTGCCGATAGGCATTTCAGATATAGAAGCCGATAGGCATTTCAAATATAGGTGCCGATAGGCATTCCAGATATGGTTGCCGATAGGCATTTCAAATATAGGTGCTGATAGGCATTTCAGATGTAGTTTCCGATAGGCATTTCAAAAATAGGTGTCGATAGGCATTTCAGATATAGGTGTGGATAGGCATTTCAGATATAGGTGTCGATAGGCATTTCAGATATAGGTGTCGATAGGCATTTCAGATATAGGTGTCGATAGGCATTTCAGATATAGGTGCCGATAGGCATTTCAGATATAGTTGCCGATTGGCATTTTAAAAATAGGTGCCGATAGGCATTTTAGATATAGAAGCCGATAGGCATTTCAAATATAGGTGCCGATAGGCATTCCAGATATGGTTGCCGATAGGCATTTCAAATATAGGTGTGGATAGGCATTTCAGATATAGGTGTCGATAGGCATTTCAGATATAGGTGTCGATAGGCATTTCAGATATAGGTGTCGATAGGCATTTCAGATATAGGTGTCGATAGGCATTTCAGATATAGGTGTCGATAGGCATTTCAGATATAGGTATCGATAGGCATTTCAGATATAGGTGCCGATAGGCATTTCAGATATAGTTGCCGATTGGCATTTTAAAAATAGGTGCCGATAGGCATTTTAGATATAGAAGCCGATAGGCATTTCAAATATAGGTGCCGATAGGCATTCCAGATATGGTTGCCGATAGGCATTTCAAATATAGGTGCTGATAGGCATTTCAGATGTAGTTTCCGATAGGCATTTCAAAAATAGGTGTCGATAGGCATTTCAGATACAGGTGTCGATAGGCATTTCAGATATAGGTGTCTAAAGGCATTTCAGATATAGGTGTCGATAGGCATTTCAGATATAGGTGCCGATAGGCATTTCAGATATAGTTGCCGATTGGCATTTTAAAAATAGGTGCCGATAGGCATTTCAGATATAGAAGCCGATAGGCATTTCAAATATAGGTGCCGATAGGCATTCCAGATATGGTTGCCGATAGGCATTCCAAATATAGGTGCTGATAGGCATTTCAGATGTAGTTTCTGATAGGCATTTCAAAAATAGGTGTCGATAGGCATTTCAGATATAGGTGTCGATAGGCATTTCAGATATAGGTGTCGATAGGCATTTCAGATATAGGTGACGATAGGCATTTCAGATATAGGTGTCGATAGGCATTTCATATATAGGTGTCGATAGGCATTTCAGATATAGGTGTCGATAGGCATTTTAGATATAGGTGACGATAGGCATTTCAGATATAGGTGTCGATAGGCATTTCAGATATAGGTGTCGATAGGCATTTCAGATATAGGTGTCGATAGGCATTTCAGATATAGGTGTCGATAGGCATTTCAGATATAGGTGTCGATAGGCATTTCAGATAAAGGTGCCGATAGGCATTTCAGATATAGTTACCGATTGGCATTTTAAAAATAGGTGCCGATAGGCATTTCAGATATAGAAGCCGATAGGCATTTCAAATATAGGTGCCGATAGGCATTCCAGATATGGTTGCCGATAGGCATTTCAAAAATAGGTGTCGATAGGCATTTCAGATATAGGTGTCGATAGGCATTTCAGATATAGGTGTCGATAGGCTTTTCAGATATAGGTGTCGATAGGCATTTCAGATATAGGTGTCGGTAGGAATTTCAGATATAGGTGTCGATAGGCATTTCAGATATAGGTGTCGATAGGCATTTCAGATATAGGTGTCGATAGGAATTTCAGATATAGGTGTCGATAGGCATTTCAGATATAGGTGTCGATAGGCATATCAGATATAAGTGTCGATAGGCATTTCAGATATAGGTGCCGATAGGCATTTCAGATATAGTTGCCGATTGGCATTTCAAAAATAGGTGCCGATAGGCATTTCAGATATAGAAGCCGATAGGCATTTCAAATATAGGTGCCGATAGGCATTCCAGATATGGTTGCCGATAGGCATTTCAAATATAGGTGCTGATAGGCATTTCAGATGTAGTTTCCGATAGGCATTTCAAAAATAGGTGTCGATAGGCATTTCAGATATAGGTGTCGATAGGCATTTCAGATATAGGTGTCGATAGGCATTTCAGATATAGGTGTCGATAGGCATTTCAGATATAGGTGTCGATAGGCATTTCAGATATAGGTGTCGATAGGAATTTCAGATATAGGTGTCGATAGGCATTTCAGATATAGGTGTCGATAGGCATATCAGATATAAGTGTCGATAGGCATTTCAGATATAGGTGCCGATAGGCATTTCAGATATAGTTGCCGATTGGCATTTTAAAAATAGGTGCCGATAGGCATTTCAGATATAGAAGCCGATAGGCATTTCAAATATAGGTGCCGATAGGCATTCCAGATATGGTTGCCGATAGGCATTTCAAATATAGGTGCTGATAGGCATTTCAGATGTAGTTTCCGATAGGCATTTCAAAAATAGGTGTCGATAGGCATTTCAGATATAGGTGTGGATAGGCATTTCAGATATAGGTGTCGATAGGCATTTCAGATATAGGTGTCGATAGGCATTTCAGATATAGGTGCCGATAGGCATTTCAGATATAGTTGCCGATTGGCATTTTAAAAATAGGTGCCGATAGGCATTTCAGATATAGAAGCCGATAGGCATTTCAAATATAGGTGCCGATAGGCATTCCAGATATGGTTGCCGATAGGCATTTCAAATATAGGTGCTGATAGGCATTTCAGATGTAGTTTCCGATAGGCATTTCAAAAATAGGTGTCGATAGGCATTTCAGATATAGGTGTCGATAGGCATTTCAGATATAGGTGTCAATAGGCATTTTAGATATAGGTGACGATAGGCGTTTCAGATATAGGTGTCGATAGGCATTTCAGATATAGGTGTCGATAGGCATTTCAGATATAGGTGTCGATAGGCATTTCAGATATAGGTGTCGATAGGCATTTCAGATATAGGTGTAGATAGGCATTTCAGATAAAGGTGCCGATAGGCATTTCAGATATAGTTACCGATTGGCATTTTAAAAATAGGTGCCGATAGGCATTTCAGATATAGAAGCCGATAGGCATTTCAAATATAGGTGCCGATAGGCATTTCAAATACAGGTGCTGATAGGCATTTCAGATGTAGTTTCCGATAGGCATTTCAAAAATAGGTGTCGATAGGCATTTCAGATATAGGTGTCGATAGGCATTTCAGATATAGGTGTCGATAGGCATTTCCGATATAGGTGTCGATAGGCATTTCAGATATAGGTGTCGATAGGCATTTCAGATATAGGTGTCGATAGGCATTCCAGATATAGGTGTCGATAGGCATTTCAGATATAGGTGCCGATAGGCATTTCAGATATAGTTGCCGATTGGCATTTTAAAAATAGGTGCCGATAGGCATTTCAGATATAGAAGCCGATAGGCATTTCAAATATAGGTGCCGATAGGCATTCCAGATATGGTTGCCGATAGGCATTTCAAATATAGGTGCTGATAGGCATTTCAGATGTAGTTTCCGATAGGCATTTCAAAAATAGGTGTCGATAGGCATTTCAGATATAGGTGTCGATAGGCATTTCAGATATAGGTGTCGATAGGCATTTCAGATATAGGTGTCGATAGGCATTTCAGATATAGGTGTCGATAGGCATTTCAGATATAGGTGTCGATAGGCATTTCAGATATAGTTGTCGATAGGCATTTCAGATATAGGTGTCGATAGGCATTTCAGATATAGGTGTCGATAGGCATTTCAGATATAGGTGCTGATAGGCATTTCAGATATATTTGCCGATTGGCAATTTAAAAATAGGTGCCGATAGGCATTCCAGATATGGTTGCCGATAGGCATTTCAAATATAGGTGCTGATAGGCATTTCAGATGTAGTTTCCGATAGGCATTTCAAAAATAGGTGTCGATAGGCATTTCAGATATAGGTGTCGATAGGCATTTCAGATATAGGTGTCGATAGGCATTTCAGATATAGGTGTCGATAGGCATTTCAGATATAGGTGTCGATAGGCATTTCAGATATAGGTGTCGATAGGCATTTCAGATATAGGTGTCGATAGGCATTTCAGATATAGGTGTCGATAGGCATTTCAGATATAGGTGCCGATAGGCATTTCAGATATAGTTGCCGATTGGCATTTTAAAAATAGGTGCCGATAGGCATTTCAGATATAGAAGCCGATAGGCATTTCACATATAGGTTACGATAGGCATTCCAGATATGGTTGCCGATAGGCATTTCAAATATAGGTGCTGATAGGCATTTCAGATGTAGTTTCCGATAGGCATTTCAAAAATAGGTGTCGATAGGCATTTCAGATATAGGTGTCGATAGGCATTTCAGATATAGGTGTCGATAGGCTTTTCAGATATAGGTGTCGATAGGCATTTCAGATATAGGTGTCGGTAGGCATTTCAGATATAGGTGTCGATAGGCATTTCAGATATAGGTGCCGATAGGCATTTCAGATATAGTTGCCGATTGGCATTTCAAAAATAGGTGCCGATAGGCATTTCAGATATAGAAGCCGATAGGCATTTCAAATATAGGTGCCGATAGGCATTCCAGATATGGTTGCCGATAGGCATTTCAAATATAGGTGCTGATAGGCATTTCAGATGTAGTTTCCGATAGGCATTTCAAAAATAGGTGTCGATAGGCATTTCAGATATAGGTGTCGATAGGCATTTCAGATATAGGTGTCGATAGGCATTTCAGATATAGGTGTCGATAGGCATTTCAGATATAGGTGTCGATAGGCATTTCAGATATAGGTGTCGATAGGAATTTCAGATATAGGTGTCGATAGGCATTTCAGATATAGGTGTCGATAGGCATATCAGATATAAGTGTCGATAGGCATTTCAGATATAGGTGCCGATAGGCATTTCAGATATAGTTGCCGATTGGCATTTTAAAAATAGGTGCCGATAGGCATTTCAGATATAGAAGCCGATAGGCATTTCAAATATAAGTGCCGATAGGCATTCCAGATATGGTTGCCGATAGGCATTTCAAATATAGGTGCTGATAGGCATTTCAGATGTAGTTTCCGATAGGCATTTCAAAAATAGGTGTCGATAGGCATTTCAGATATAGGTGTGGATAGGCATTTCAGATATAGGTGTCGATAGGCATTTCAGATATAGGTGTCGATAGGCATTTCAGATATAGGTGTCGATAGGCATTTCAGATATAGGTGTCGATAGGCATTTCAGATATAGGTGTCGATAGGCATTTCAGATATAGGTATCGATAGGCATTTCAGATATAGGTGTCGATAGGCATTTCAGATATAGGTGTCGATAGGCATTTCAGATATAGGTGTCGATAGGCGTTTCAGATATAGGTGTCGATAGGCATTTCAGATAAAGGTGCCGATAGGCATTTCAGATATAGTTACCGATTGGCATTTTAAAAAATGGTGCCGATAGGCATTTCAGATATAGAAGCCGATAGGCATTTCAAATATAGGTGCCGATAGGCATTCCAGATATGGTTGCTGATAGGCATTTCAAATATAGGTGCTGATAGGCATTTCAGATGTAGTTTCCGATAGGCATTTCAAAAATAGGTGTCGATAGGCATTTCAGATATAGGTGTCGATAGGCATTTCAGATATAGGTGTCGATAGGCATTTCAGATATAGGTGTCGATAGGCATTTCAGATATAGGTGTCGATAGGCATTTCAGATATAGGTGTCGATAGGCATTTCAGATATAGGTGTCGATAGGCATTTCAGATTTAGGTGTCGATAGGCATTTCAGATATAGGTGTCGATAGGCATTTCAGATATAGGTGCCGATAGGCATTTCAGATATAGTTGCCGATTGGCATTTTAAAAATAGGTGCCGATAGGCATTTCAGATATAGAAGCCGATAGGCATTTCAAATATAGGTGCCGATAGGCATTTCAAATACAGGTGCTGATAGGCATTTCAGATGTAGTTTCCGATAGGCATTTCAAAAATAGGTGTCGATAGGCATTTCAGATATAGGTGTCGATAGGCATTTCAGATATAGGTGTCGATAGGCATTTCCGATATAGGTGTCGATAGGCATTTCAGATATAGGTGTCGATAGGCATTTCAGATATAGGTGTCGATAGGCATTTCAGATATAGGTGTCGATAGGCATTTCAGATATAGGTGCCGATAGGCATTTCAGATATAGTTGCCGATTGGCATTTTAAAAATAGGTGCCGATAGGCATTTCAGATATAGAAGCCGATAGGCATTTCAAATATAGGTGCCGATAGGCATTCCAGATATGGTTGCCGATAGGCACTTCAAATATAGGTGCTGATAGGCATTTCAGATGTAGTTTCCGATAGGCATTTCAAAAATAGGTGTCGATAGGCATTTCAGATATAGGTGTCGATAGGCATTTCAGATATAGGTGTCGATAGGCATTTCAGATATAGGTGTCGATAGGCATTTCAGATATAGGTGTCGATAGGCATTTCAGATATAGGTGTCGATAGGCATTTCAGATATAGGTGTCGATAGGCATTTCAGATATAGGTGTCGTTAGGCATTTCAGATATAGGTGCCGATAGGCATTTCAGATATAGTTGCCGATTGGCATTTTAAAAATAGGTGCCGATAGGAATTTCAGATATAGAAGCCGATAGGCATTTCAAATATAGGTTCCGATAGGCATTCCAGATATGGTTGCCGATAGGCATTTCAAATATAGGTGCTGATAGGCATTTCAGATGTAGTTTCCGATAGGCATTTCAAAAATAGGTGTCGATAGGCATTTCAGATATAGGTGTCGATAGGCATTTCAGATATAGGTGTCGATAGGCATTTCAGATATAGGTGTCGATAGGCATTTCAGATATAGGTGTCGATAGGCTTTTCAGATATAGGTGTCGATAGGCATTTCAGATATAGGTGTCGGTAGGCATTTCAGATATAGGTGTCGATAGGCATTTCAGATATAGGTGCCGATAGGCATTTCAGATATAGTTGCCGATTGGCAATTTAAAAATAGGTGCCGATAGGCATTTCAGATATAGAAGCCGATAGGGATTTCAAATATAGGTGCCGATAGGCATTCCAGATATGGTTGCCGATAGGCATTTCAAATATAGGTGCTGATAGGCATTTCAGATGTAGTTTCCGATAGGCATTTCAAAAATAGGTGTCGATAGGCATTTCAGATATAGGTGTCGATAGGCATTTCAGATATAGGTGTCGATAGGCATTTCAGATATAGGTGTCGATAGGCATTTCAGATATAGGTGTCGATAGGCATTTCAGATATAGGTGTCGATAGGCATTTCAGATATAGGTGTCGATAGGCATTTCAGATATAGGTGTCGATAGGCATTTCAGATATAGGTGCCGATAGGCATTTCAGATATAGTTGCCGATTGGCATTTTAAAAATAGGTGCCGATAGGAATTTCAGATATAGAAGCCGATAGGCATTTCAAATATAGGTTCCGATAGGCATTCCAGATATGGTTGCCGATAGGCATTTCAAATATAGGTGCTGATAGGCATTTCAGATGTAGTTTCCGATAGGCATTTCAAAAATAGGTGTCGATAGGCATTTCAGATATAGGTGTCGATAGGCATTTCAGATATAGGTGTCGATAGGCATTTCAGATATAGGTGTCGATAGGCATTTCAGATATAGGTGTCGATAGGCTTTTCAGATATAGGTGTCGATAGGCATTTCAGATATAGGTGTCGGTAGGCATTTCAGATATAGGTGTCGATAGGCATTTCAGATATAGGTGCCGATAGGCATTTCAGATATAGTTGCCGATTGGCATTTCAAAAATAGGTGCCGATAGGCATTTCAGATATAGAAGCCGATAGGCATTTCAAATATAGGTGCCGATAGGCATTCCAGATATGGTTGCCGATAGGCATTTCAAATATAGGTGCTGATAGGCATTTCAGATGTAGTTTCCGATAGGCATTTCAAAAATAGGTGTCGATAGGCATTTCAGATATAGGTGTCGATAGGCATTTCAGATATAGGTGTCGATAGGCATTTCAGATATAGGTGTCGATAGGCATTTCAGATATAGGTGTCGATAGGCATTTCAGATATAGGTGTCGATAGGAATTTCAGATATAGGTGTCGATAGGCATTTCAGATATAGGTGTCGATAGGCATATCAGATATAAGTGTCGATAGGCATTTCAGATATAGGTGCCGATAGGCATTTCAGATATAGTTGCCGATTGGCATTTTAAAAATAGGTGCCGATAGGCATTTCAGATATAGAAGCCGATAGGCATTTCAAATATAGGTGCCGATAGGCATTCCAGATATGGTTGCCGATAGGCATTTCAAATATAGGTGCTGATAGGCATTTCAGATGTAGTTTCCGATAGGCATTTCAAAAATAGGTGTCGATAGGCATTTCAGATATAGGTGTGGATAGGCATTTCAGATATAGGTGTCGATAGGCATTTCAGATATAGGTGTCGATAGGCATTTCAGATATAGGTGTCGATAGGCATTTCAGATATAGGTGTCGATAGGCATTTCAGATATAGGTATCGATAGGCATTTCAGATATAGGTGCCGATAGGCATTTCAGATATAGTTGCCGATTGGCATTTTAAAAATAGGTGCCGATAGGCATTTTAGATATAGAAGCCGATAGGCATTTCAAATATAGGTGCCGATAGGCATTCCAGATATGGTTGCCGATAGGCATTTCAAATATAGGTGCTGATAGGCATTTCAGATGTAGTTTCCGATAGGCATTTCAAAAATAGGTGTCGATAGGCATTTCAGATACAGGTGTCGATAGGCATTTCAGATATAGGTGTCTAAAGGCATTTCAGATATAGGTGTCGATAGGCATTTCAGATATAGGTGTCGATAGGCATTTCAGATATAGGTGTCGATAGGCATTTCAGATATAGGTGCCGATAGGCATTTCAGATATAGTTGCCGATTGGCATTTTAAAAATAGGTGCCGATAGGCATTTCAGATATAGAAGCCGATAGGCATTTCAAATATAGGTGCCGATAGGCATTCCAGATATGGTTGCCGATAGGCATTCCAAATATAGGTGCTGATAGGCATTTCAGATGTAGTTTCTGATAGGCATTTCAAAAATAGGTGTCGATAGGCATTTCAGATATAGGTGTCGATAGGCATTTCAGATATAGGTGTCGATAGGCATTTCAGATATAGGTGACGATAGGCATTTCAGATATAGGTGTCGATAGGCATTTCATATATAGGTGTCGATAGGCATTTCAGATATAGGTGTCGATAGGCATTTCAGATATAGGTGTCGATAGGCATTTCAGATATAGGTGTCGATAGGCATTTCAGATATAGGTGTCGATAGGCATTTCAGATATAGGTGTCGATAGGCATTTCAGATACAGTTGTCGATAGGCATTTCAGATATAGGTGTCGATAGGCATTTCAGATATAGGTGTCGATAGGCATTTCAGATATAGGTGCCGATAGGCATTTCAGATATAGTTGCCGATTGGCAATTAAAAAATAGGTGCCGATAGGCATTTCAGATATAGAAGCCGATAGGGATTTCAAATATAGGTGCCGATAGGCATTCCAGATATGGTTGCCGATAGGCATTTCAAATATAGGTGCTGATAGGCATTTCAGTTGTAGTTTCCGATAGGCATTTCAAAAATAGGTGTCGATAGGCATTTCAGATATAGGTGTCGATAGGCATTTCAGATATAGGTGTCGATAGGCATTTCAGATATAGGTGTCGATAGGCATTTCAGATATAGGTGTCGATAGGCATTTCAGATATAGGTGTCGATAGGCATTTCAGATATAGGTGTCGATAGGCATTTCAGATATAGGTGTCGATAGGCATTTCAGATATAGGTGCCGATAGGCATTTCAGATATAGTTGCCGATTGGCATTTTAAAAATAGGTGCCGATAGGAATTTCAGATATAGAAGCCGATAGGCATTTCAAATATAGGTTCCGATAGGCATTCCAGATATGGTTGCCGATAGGCATTTCAAATATAGGTGCTGATAGGCATTTCAGATGTAGTTTCCGATAGGCATTTCAAAAATAGGTGTCGATAGGCATTTCAGATATAGGTGTCGATAGGCATTTCAGATATAGGTGTCGATAGGCATTTCAGATATAGGTGTCGATAGGCATTTCAGATATAGGTGTCGATAGGCTTTTCAGATATAGGTGTCGATAGGCATTTCAGATATAGGTGTCGGTAGGCATTTCAGATATAGGTGTCGATAGGCATTTCAGATATAGGTGCCGATAGGCATTTCAGATATAGTTGCCGATTGGCATTTCAAAAATAGGTGCCGATAGGCATTTCAGATATAGAAGCCGATAGGCATTTCAAATATAGGTGCCGATAGGCATTCCAGATATGGTTGCCGATAGGCATTTCAAATATAGGTGCTGATAGGCATTTCAGATGTAGTTTCCGATAGGCATTTCAAAAATAGGTGTCGATAGGCATTTCAGATATAGGTGTCGATAGGCATTTCAGATATAGGTGTCGATAGGCATTTCAGATATAGGTGTCGATAGGCATTTCAGATATAGGTGTCGATAGGCATTTCAGATATAGGTGTCGATAGGAATTTCAGATATAGGTGTCGAAAGGCATTTCAGATATAGGTGTCGATAGGCATATCAGATATAAGTGTCGATAGGCATTTCAGATATAGGTGCCGATAGGCATTTCAGATATAGTTGCCGATTGGCATTTTAAAAATAGGTGCCGATAGGCATTTCAGATATAGAAGCCGATAGGCATTTCAAATATAGGTGCCGATAGGCATTCCAGATATGGTTGCCGATAGGCATTTCAAATATAGGTGCTGATAGGCATTTCAGATGTAGTTTCCGATAGGCATTTCAAAAATAGGTGTCGATAGGCATTTCAGATATAGGTGTGGATAGGCATTTCAGATATAGGTGTCGATAGGCATTTCAGATATAGGTGTCGATAGGCATTTCAGATATAGGTGTCGATAGGCATTTCAGATATAGGTGTCGATAGGCATTTCAGATATAGGTGTCGATAGGCATTTCAGATATAGGTATCGATAGGCATTTCAGATATAGGTGCCGATAGGCATTTCAGATATAGTTGCCGATTGGCATTTTAAAAATAGGTGCCGATAGGCATTTTAGATATAGAAGCCGATAGGCATTTCAAATATAGGTGCCGATAGGCATTCCAGATATGGTTGCCGATAGGCATTTCAAATATAGGTGCTGATAGGCATTTCAGATGTAGTTTCCGATAGGCATTTCAAAAATAGGTGTCGATAGGCATTTCAGATACAGGTGTCGATAGGCATTTCAGATATAGGTGTCTAAAGGCATTTCAGATATAGGTGTCGATAGGCATTTCAGATATAGGTGTCGATAGGCATTTCAGATATAGGTGTCGATAGGCATTTCAGATATAGGTGTCGATAGGCATTTCAGATATATGTGCCGATAGGCATTTCAGATATAGTTGCCGATTGGCATTTTAAAAATAGGTGCCGATAGGCATTTCAGATATAGAAGCCGATAGGCATTTCAAATATAGGTGCCGATAGGCATTCCAGATATGGTTGCCGATAGGCATTCCAAATATAGGTGCTGATAGGCATTTCAGATGTAGTTTCTGATAGGCATTTCAAAAATAGGTGTCGATAGGCATTTCAGATATAGGTGTCGATAGGCATTTCAGATATAGGTGTCGATAGGCATTTCAGATATAGGTGACGATAGGCATTTCAGATATAGGTGTCGATAGGCATTTCATATATAGGTGTCGATAGGCATTTCAGATATAGGTGTCGATAGGCATTTTAGATATAGGTGACGATAGGCATTTCAGATATAGGTGTCGATAGGCATTTCAGATATAGGTGTCGATAGGCATTTAAGATATAGGTGTCGATAGGCATTTCAGATATAGGTGTCGATAGGCATTTCAGATATAGGTGTCGATAGGCATTTCAGATAAAGGTGCCGATAGGCATTTCAGATATAGTTACCGATTGGCATTTTAAAAATAGGTGCCGATAGGCATTTCAGATATAGAAGCCGATAGGCATTTCAAATATAGGTGCCGATAGGCATTCCAGATATGGTTGCCGATAGGCATTTCAAATATAGGTGCTGATAGGCATTTCAGATGTAGTTTCCGATAGGCATTTCAAAAATAGGTGTCGATAGGCATTTCAGATATAGGTGTCGATAGGCATTTCAGATATAGGTGTCGATAGGCATTTCAGATATAGGTGTCGATAGGCATTTCAGATATAGGTGTCGATAGGCATTTCAGATATAGGTGTCGATAGGCATTTCAGATTTAGGTGTCGATAGGCATTTCCGATATAGGTGTCGATAGGCATTTCAGATATAGGTGTCGATAGGCATTTCAGATATAGGTGTCGATAGGCATTTCAGATATAGGTGTCGATAGGCATTTCAGATATAGGTGCCGATAGGCATTTCAGATATAGTTGCCGATTGGCATTTTAAAAATAGGTGCCGATAGGCATTTCAGATATAGAAGCCGATAGGCATTTCAAATATAGGTGCCGATAGGCATTCCAGATATGGTTGCCGATAGGCATTTCAAATATAGGTGCTGATAGGCATTTCAGATGTAGTTTCCGATAGGCATTTCAAAAATAGGTGTCGATAGGCATTTCAGATATAGGTGTGGATAGGCATTTCAGATATAGGTGTCGATAGGCATTTCAGATATAGGTGTCGATAGGCATTTCAGATATAGGTGTCGATAGGCATTTCAGATATAGGTGCCGATAGGCATTTCAGATATAGTTGCCGATTGGCATTTTAAAAATAGGTGCCGATAGGCATTTTAGATATAGAAGCCGATAGGCATTTCAAATATAGGTGCCGATAGGCATTCCAGATATGGTTGCCGATAGGCATTTCAAATATAGGTGTGGATAGGCATTTCAGATATAGGTGTCGATAGGCATTTCAGATATAGGTGTCGATAGGCATTTCAGATATAGGTGTCGATAGGCATTTCAGATATAGGTGTCGATAGGCATTTCAGATATAGGTGTCGATAGGCATTTCAGATATAGGTATCGATAGGCATTTCAGATATAGGTGCCGATAGGCATTTCAGATATAGTTGCCGATTGGCATTTTAAAAATAGGTGCCGATAGGCATTTTAGATATAGAAGCCGATAGGCATTTCAAATATAGGTGCCGATAGGCATTCCAGATATGGTTGCCGATAGGCATTTCAAATATAGGTGCTGATAGGCATTTCAGATGTAGTTTCCGATAGGCATTTCAAAAATAGGTGTCGATAGGCATTTCAGATACAGGTGTCGTTAGGCATTTCAGATATAGGTGTCTAAAGGCATTTCAGATATAGGTGTCGATAGGCATTTCAGATATAGGTGTCGATAGGCATTTCAGATATAGGTGTCGATAGGCATTTCAGATATAGGTGTCGATAGGCATTTCAGATATAGGTGCCGATAGGCATTTCAGATATAGTTGCCGATTGGCATTTTAAAAATAGGTGCCGATAGGCATTTCAGATATAGAAGCCGATAGGCATTTCAAATATAGGTGCCGATAGGCATTCCAGATATGGTTGCCGATAGGCATTCCAAATATAGGTGCTGATAGGCATTTCAGATGTAGTTTCTGATAGGCATTTCAAAAATAGGTGTCGATAGGCATTTCAGATATAGGTGTCGATAGGCATTTCAGATATAGGTGTCGATAGGCATTTCAGATATAGGTGGACGATAGGCATTTCAGATATAGGTGTCGATAGGCATTTCATATATAGGTGTCGATAGGCATTTCAGATATAGGTGTCGATAGGCATTTTAGATATAGGTGACGATAGGCATTTCAGATATAGGTGTCGATAGGCATTTCAGATATAGGTGTCGATAGGCATTTAAGATATAGGTGTCGATAGGCATTTCAGATATAGGTGTCGATAGGCATTTCAGATATAGGTGTCGATAGGCATTTCAGATAAAGGTGCCGATAGGCATTTCAGATATAGTTACCGATTGGCATTTTAAAAATAGGTGCCGATAGGCATTTCAGATATAGAAGCCGATAGGCATTTCAAATATAGGTGCCGATAGGCATTCCAGATATAGTTGCCGATAGGCATTTCAAATATAGGTGCTGATAGGCATTTCAGATGTAGTTTCCGATAGGCATTTCAAAAATAGGTGTCGATAGGCATTTCAGATATAGGTCTCGATAGGCATTTCAGATATAGGTAACGATAGGCATTCCAGATATGGTTGCCGATAGGCATTTCAAATATAGGTGCTGATAGGCATTTCAGATGTAGTTTCCGATAGGCATTTCAAAAATAGGTGTCGATAGGCATTTCAGATATAGGTGTGGATAGGCATTTCAGATATAGGTGTCGATAGGCATTTCAGATATAGGTGTCGATAGGCATTTCAGATATAGGTGTCGATAGGCATTTCAGATATAGGTGTCGATAGGCATTTCAGATATAGGTGTCGATAGGCATTTCAGATATAGGTATCGATAGGCATTTCAGATATAGGTGCCGATAGGCATTTCAGATATAGTTGCCGATTGGCATTTTAAAAATAGGTGCCGATAGGCATTTTAGATATAGAAGCCGATAGGCATTTCAAATATAGGTGCCGATAGGCTTTCCAGATATGGTTGCCGATAGGCATTTCAAATATAGGTGCTGATAGGCATTTCAGATGTAGTTTCCGATAGGCATTTCAAAAATAGGTGTCGATAGGCATTTCAGATACAGGTGTCGATAGGCATTTCAGATATAGGTGTCTAAAGGCATTTCAGATATAGGTGTCGATAGGCATTTCAGATATAGGTGTCGATAGGCATTTCAGATATAGGTGTCGATAGGCATTTCAGATATAGGTGTCGATAGGCATTTCAGATATAGGTGCCGATAGGCATTTCAGATATAGTTGCCGATTGGCATTTTAAAAATAGGTGCCGATAGGCATTTCAGATATAGAAGCCGATAGGCATTTCAAATATAGGTGCCGATAGGCATTCCAGATATGGTTGCCGATAGGCATTCCAAATATAGGTGCTGATAGGCATTTCAGATGTAGTTTCTGATAGGCATTTCAAAAATAGGTGTCGATAGGCATTTCAGATATAGGTGTCGATAGGCATTTCAGATATAGGTGTCGATAGGCATTTCAGATATAGGTGACGATAGGCATTTCAGATATAGGTGTCGATAGGCATTTCATATATACGTGTCGTTAGGCATTTCAGATATAGGTGTCGATAGGCATTTTAGATATAGGTGACGATAGGCATTTCAGATATAGGTGTCGATAGGCATCTCAGATATAGGTGTCGATAGGCATTTAAGATATAGGTGTCGATAGGCATTTCAGATATAGGTGTCGATAGGGATTTCAGATATAGGTGTCGATAGGCATTTCAGATAAAGGTGCCGATAAGCATTTCAGATATAGTTACCGATTGGCATTTTAAAAATAGGTGCCGATAGGCATTTCAGATATAGAAGCCGATAGGCATTTCAAATATAGGTGCCGATAGGCATTCCAGATATGGTTGCCGATAGGCATTTCAAATATAGGTGCTGATAGGCATTTCAGATGTAGTTTCCGATAGGCATTTCAAAAATAGGTGTCGATAGGCATTTCAGATATAGGTGTCGATAGGCATTTCAGATATAGGTGTCGATAGGCATTTCAGATATAGGTGTCGATAGGCATTTCAGATATAGGTGTCAATAGGCATTTCAGATATAGGTGTCGATAGGCATTTCAGATTTAGGTGTCGATAGGCATTTCAGATATAGGTGTCGATAGGCATTTCAGATATAGGTGCCGATAGGCATTTCAGATATAGTTGCCGATTGGCATTTTAAAAATAGGTGCCGATAGGCATTTCAGGTATAGAAGCCGATAGGCATTTCAAATATAGGTGCCGATAGGCATTTCAAATACAGGTGCTGATAGGCATTTTAGATGTAGTTTCCGATAGGCATTTCTAAAATAGGTGTCGATAGGCATTTCAGATATAGGTGTCGATAGGCATTTCAGATATAGGTGTCGATAGGCATTTCCGATATAGGTGTCGATAGGCATTTCAGATATAGGTGTCGATAGGCATTTCAGATATAGGTGTCGATAATCATTTCAGATATAGGTGTCGATAGGCATTTCAGATATAGGTGCCGATAGGCATTTCAGATATAGTTGCCGATTGGCATTTTAAAAATAGGTGCCGATAGGCATTTCAGATATAGAAGCCGATAGGCATTTCAAATATAGGTGCCGATAGGCATTCCAGATATGGTTGCCGATAGGCATTTCAAATATAGGTGCTGATAGGCATTTCAGATGTAGTTTCCGATAGGCATTTCAAAAATAGGTGTCGATAGGCATTTCAGATATAGGTGTCGATAGGCATTTCAGATATAGGTGTCGATAGGCATTTCAGATATAGGTGTCGATAGGCTTTTCAGATATAGGTGTCGATAGGCATTTCAGATATAGGTGTCGGTAGGCATTTCAGATATAGGTGTCGATAGGCATTTCAGATATAGGTGCCGATAGGCATTTCAGATATAGTTGCCGATTGGCATTTCAAAAATAGGTGCCGATAGGCATTTCAGATATAGAAGCCGATAGGCATTTCAAATATAGGTGCCGATAGGCATTCCAGATATGGTTGCCGATAGGCATTTCAAATATAGGTGCTGATAGGCATTTCAGATGTAGTTTCCGATAGGCATTTCAAAAATAGGTGTCGATAGGCATTTCAGATATAGGTGTCGATAGGCATTTCAGATATAGGTGTCGATAGGCATTTCAGATATAGGTGTCGATAGGCATTTCAGATATAGGTGTCGATAGGCATTTCAGATATAGGTGTCGATAGGAATTTCAGATATAGGTGTCGATAGGCATTTCAGATATAGGTGTCGATAGGCATATCAGATATAAGTGTCGATAGGCATTTCAGATATAGGTGCCGATAGGCATTTCAGATATAGTTGCCGATTGGCATTTTAAAAATAGGTGCCGATAGGCATTTCAGATATAGAAGCCGATAGGCATTTCAAATATAGGTGCCGATAGGCATTCCAGATATGGTTGCCGATAGGCATTTCAAATATAGGTGCTGATAGGCATTTCAGATGTAGTTTCCGATAGGCATTTCAAAAATAGGTGTCGATAGGCATTTCAGATATAGGTGTGGATAGGCATTTCAGATATAGGTGTCGATAGGCATTTCAGATATAGGTGTCGATAGGCATTTCAGATATAGGTGTCGATAGGCATTTCAGATATAGGTGTCGATAGGCATTTCAGATATAGGTGTCGATAGGCATTTCAGATATAGGTATCGATAGGCATTTCAGATATAGGTGCCGATAGGCATTTCAGATATAGTTGCCGATTGGCATTTTAAAAATAGGTGCCGATAGGCATTTTAGATATAGAAGCCGATAGGCATTTCAAATATAGGTGCCGATAGGCATTCCAGATATGGTTGCCGATAGGCATTTCAAATATAGGTGCTGATAGGCATTTCAGATGTAGTTTCCGATAGGCATTTCAAAAATAGGTGTCGATAGGCATTTCAGATACAGGTGTCGATAGGCATTTCAGATATAGGTGTCTAAAGGCATTTCAGATATAGGTGTCGATAGGCATTTCAGATATAGGTGTCGATAGGCATTTCAGATATAGGTGTCGATAGGCATTTCAGATATAGGTGTCGATAGGCATTTCAGATATAGGTGCCGATAGGCATTTCAGATATAGTTGCCGATTGGCATTTTAAAAATAGGTGCCGATAGGCATTTCAGATATAGAAGCCGATAGGCATTTCAAATATAGGTGCCGATAGGCATTCCAGATATGGTTGCCGATAGGCATTCCAAATATAGGTGCTGATAGGCATTTCAGATGTAGTTTCTGATAGGCATTTCAAAAATAGGTGTCGATAGGCATTTCAGATATAGGTGTCGATAGGCATTTCAGATATAGGTGTCGATAGGCATTTCAGATATAGGTGACGATAGGCATTTCAGATATAGGTGTCGATAGGCATTTCATATATAGGTGTCGATAGGCATTTCAGATATAGGTGTCGATAGGCATTTTAGATATAGGTGACGATAGGCATTTCAGATATAGGTGTCGATAGGCATTTCAGATATAGGTGTCGATAGGCATTTAAGATATAGGTGTCGATAGGCATTTCAGATATAGGTGTCGATAGGCATTTCAGATATAGGTGTCGATAGGCATTTCAGATAAAGGTGCCGATAGGCATTTCAGATATAGTTACCGATTGGCATTTTAAAAATAGGTGCCGATAGGCATTTCAGATATAGAAGCCGATAGGCATTTCAAATATAGGTGCCGATAGGCATTCCAGATATGGTTGCCGATAGGCATTTCAAATATAGGTGCTGATAGGCATTTCAGATGTAGTTTCCGATAGGCATTTCAAAAATAGGTGTCGATAGGCATTTCAGATATAGGTGTCGATAGGCATTTCAGATATAGGTGTCGATAGGCATTTCAGATATAGGTGTCGATAGGCATTTCAGATATAGGTGTCGATAGGCATTTCAGATATAGGTGTCGATAGGCATTTCAGATTTAGGTGTCGATAGGCATTTCAGATATAGGTGTCGATAGGCATTTCAGATATAGGTCCCGATAGGCATTTCAGATATAGTTGCCGATTGGCATTTTAAAAATAGGTGCCGATAGGCATTTCAGATATAGAAGCCGATAGGCATTTCAAATATAGGTGCCGATAGGCATTTCAAATACAAGTGCTGATAGGCATTTCAGATGTAGTTTCCGATAGGCATTTCTAAAATAGGTGTCGATAGGCATTTCAGATATAGGTGTCGATAGGCATTTCAGATATAGGTGTCGATAGGCATTTCCGATATAGGTGTCGATAGGCATTTCAGATATAGGTGTCGATAGGCATTTCAGATATAGGTGTCGATAGGCATTTCAGATATAGGTGTCGATAGGCATTTCAGATATAGGTGCCGTTAGGCATTTCAGATATAGTTGCCGATTGGCATTTTAAAAATAGGTGCCGATAGGCATTTCAGATATGGAAGCCGATAGGCATTTCAAATATAGGTGCCGATAGGCATTCCAGATATGGTTGCCGATAGGCATTTCAAATATAGGTGCTGATAGGCATTTCAGATGTAGTTTCCGATAGGCATTTCAAAAATAGGTGTCGATAGGCATTTCAGATATAGGTGTCGATAGGCATTTCAGATATAGGTGTCGATAGGCATTTCAGATATAGGTGTCGATAGGCATTTCAGATATAGGTGTCGATAGGCATTTCAGATATAGGTGTCGATAGGCATTTCAGATATAGTTGTCGATAGGCATTTCAGATATAGGTGTCGATAGGCATTTCAGATATAGGTGCCGATAGGCATTTCAGATATAGTTGCCGATTGGCAATTTAAAAATAGGTGCCGATAGGCATTTCAGATATAGAAGCCGATAGGGATTTCAAATATAGGTGCCGATAGGCATTCCAGATATGGTTGCCGATAGGCATTTCAAATATAGGTGCTGATAGGCATTTCAGATGTAGTTTCCGATAGGCATTTCAAAAATAGGTGTCGATAGGCATTTCAGATATAGGTGTCGATAGGCATTTCAGATATAGGTGTCGATAGGCATTTCAGATATAGGTGTCGATAGGCATTTCAGATATAGGTGTCGATAGGCATTTCAGATATAGGTGTCGATAGGCATTTCAGATATAGGTGTCGATAGGCATTTCAGATATAGGTGTCGATAGGCATTTCAGATATAGGTGCCGATAGGCATTTCAGATATAGTTGCCGATTGGCATTTTAAAAATAGGTGCCGATAGGCATTTCAGATATAGAAGCCGATAGGCATTTCAAATATAGGTTCCGATAGGCATTCCAGATATGGTTGCCGATAGGCATTTCAAATATAGGTGCTGATAGGCATTTCAGATGTAGTTTCCGATAGGCATTTCAAAAATATGTGTCGATAGGCATTTCAGATATAGGTGTCGATAGGCATTTCAGATATAGGTGTCGATAGGCATTTCAGATATAGGTGTCGATAGGCATTTCAGATATAGGTGTCGATAGGCTTTTCAGATATAGGTGTCGATAGGCATTTCAGATATAGGTGTCGGTAGGCATTTCAGATATAGGTGTCGATAGGCATTTCAGATATAGGTGCCGATAGGCATTTCAGATATAGTTGCCGATTGGCATTTCAAAAATAGGTGCCGATAGGCATTTCAGATATAGAAGCCGATAGGCATTTCAAATATAGGTGCCGATAGGCATTCCAGATATGGTTGCCGATAGGCATTTCAAATATAGGTGCTGATAGGCATTTTAGATGTAGTTTCCGATAGGCATTTCAAAAATAGGTGTCGATAGGCATTTCAGATATAGGTGTCGATAGGCATTTCAGATATAGGTGTCGATAGGCAGTTCAGATATAGGTGTCGATAGGCATTTCAGATATAGGTGTCGATAGGCATTTCAGATATAGGTGTCGATAGGAATTTCAGATATAGGTGTCGATAGGCATATCAGATATAAGTGTCGATAGGCATTTCAGATATAGGTGCCGATAGGCATTTCAGATATAGAAGCCGATAGGCATTTCAAATATAGGTGCCGATAGGCATTCCAGATATGGTTGCCGATAGGCATTTCAAATATAGGTGCTGATAGGCATTTCAGATGTAGTTTCCGATAGGCATTTCAAAAATAGGTGTCGATAGGCATTTCAGATATAGGTGTGGATAGGCATTTCAGATATAGGTGTCGATAGGCATTTCAGATATAGGTGTCGATAGGCATTTCAGATATAGGTGTCGATAGGCATTTCAGATATAGGTGTCGATAGGCATTTCAGATATAGGTATCGATAGGCATTTCAGATATAGGTGCCGATAGGCATTTCAGATATATTTGCCGATTGGCATTTTAAAAAAAGGTGCCGATAGGCATTTTAGATATAGAAGCCGATAGGCATTTCAAATATAGGTGCCGATAGGCATTCCAGATATGGTTGCCGATAGGCATTTCAAATATAGGTGCTGATAGGCATTTCAGATGTAGTTTCCGATAGGCATTTCAAAAATAGGTGTCGATAGGCATTTCAGATAGAGGTGTCGATAGGCATTTCAGATATAGGTGTCTTAAGGCATTTCAGATATAGGTGTCGATAGGCATTTCAGATATAGGTGTCGATAGGCATTTCAGATATAGGTGTCGATAGGCAT
Source organism: Venustoraphidia nigricollis (assembly GCA_034508555.1). Classification (NCBI taxonomy): domain Eukaryota; kingdom Metazoa; phylum Arthropoda; class Insecta; order Raphidioptera; family Raphidiidae; genus Venustoraphidia; species Venustoraphidia nigricollis. The sequence continues at coordinate 46,966 of JAVRKA010000693.1, forward strand.
TTCAGATATAGGTGTCGATAGGCATTTCAGATATAGGTGCCGATAGGCATTTCAGATATAGTTGCCGATTGGCATTTTAAAAATAGGTGTTGATAGGCATTTCAGATATAGAAGCCGATAGGCATTTCAAATATAGGTGCCGATAGGCATTCCAGATATGGTTGCCGATAGGCATTTTAAATATAGGTGCTGATAGGCATTTCAGATGTAGTTTCTGATAGGCATTTCAAAAATAGGTGTCGATAGGCATTTCAGATATAGGTGTCGATAGGCATTTCAGATATAGGTGTCGATAGGCATTTCAGATATAGGTGACGATAGGCATTTCAGATATAGGTGTCGATAGGCATTTCAGATATAGGTGTCGATAGGCATTTCAGATATAGGTGTCGATAGGCATTTCAGATATAGGTGTCGATAGGCAATTTAGATATAGGTGTCGATAGGCATTTCAGATATAGGTGCCGATAGGCATTTCAGATATAGTTACCGATTGGCATTTTAAAAATAGGTGCCGATAGGCATTTCAGATATAGAAGCCGATAGGCATTTCAAATATAGGTGCCGATAGGCATTCCAGATATGGTTGCCGATAGGCATTTCAAATATAGGTGCTGATAGGCATTTCAGATGTAGTTTCCGATAGGCATTTCAAAAATAGGTGTCGATAGGCATTTCAGATATAGGTGTCGATAGGCATTTCAGATATAGGTGTCGATAGGCATTTCAGATATAGGTGTCGATAGGCATTTCAGATATAGGTGTCGATAGGCATTTCAGATATAGGTGTCGATAGGCATTTCAGATATAGGTGTCGATAGGCATTTCAGATATAGGTGCCGATAAGCATTTCAGATATAGTTGCCGATTGGCATTTTAAAAATAGGTGCCGATAGGCATTTCAGATATAGAAGCCGATAGGCATTTCAAATATAGGTGCCGATAGGCATTCCAGATATGGTTGCCGATAGGCATTTCAAATATAGGTGTTGATAGGCATTTCAGATGTAGTTTCCGATAGGCATTTCAAAAATAGGTGTCGATAGGCATTTCAGATATAGGTGTCGATAGGCATTTCAGATATAGGTGTCGATAGGCATTTCAGATATAAGTGTCGATAGGAATTTCAGATATAGGTGTCGATAGGCATTTCAGATATAGGTGTCGATAGGCATTTCAGATATAGGTGTCGATAGGCATTTCAGATATAGGTGTCGATAGGCATTTCAGATATAGGTGTCGATAGGCATTTCAGATATAGGTGTCGATAGGCATTTCAGATATAGGTGTCGATAGGCATTTCAGATATAGGTGCCGATAGGCATTTCAGATATAGTTGCCGATTGGCATTTTAAAAATAGGTGCCGATAGGCATTTCAGATATAGAAGCCGATAGGCATTTCAAATATAGGTGCCGATAGGCATTCCAGGTATGGTTGCCGATAGGCATTTCAAATATAGGTGCTGATAGGCATTTCAGATGTAGTTTCCGATAGGCATTTAAAAAATAGGTGTCGATAGGCATTTCAGATATAGGTGTCGATAGGCATTTCAGATATAGGTGTCGATAGGCATTTCAGATATAGGTGTCGATAGGCATTTCAGATATAGGTGTCGATAGGCATTTCAGATATAGGTGTCGATAGGCATTTCAGATATAGGTGTCGATAGGCATTTCAGATATAGGTGTCGATAGGCATTTCAGATATAGGTGTCGATAGGCATTTCAGATATAGGTGCCGATAGGCATTTCAGATATAGTTGCCGATTGGCATTTTAAAAATTGGTGCCGATAGGCATTTCAGATATAGAAGCCGATAGGCATTTCAAATATAGGTGCCGATAGGCATTCCAGATATGGTTGCCGATAGGCATTTCAAATATAGGTGCTGATAGGCATTTCAGATGTAGTTTCCGATAGGCATTTCAAAAATAGGTGTCGATAGGCATTTCAGATATAGGTGTCGATAGGCATTTCAGATATAGGTGTCGATAGGCATTTCAGATATAGGTGTCGATAGGCATTTCAGATATAGGTGTCAATAGGCATTTCAGATATAGGTGTGGATGGGCATTTCAGATATAGGTGTCGATAGGCATTTCAGATATAGGTGTCGATAGGCATTTCAGATATAGGTGTCGATAGGCATTTCAGATATAGGTGCCGATAGGCATTCCAGATATAGTTGCCGATTGGCATTTTAAAAATAAATGCCGATAGGCATTTTAGATATAGAAGCCGATAGGCATTTTAAATATAGGTGCCGATAGGCATTCCAGATATGGTTGCCGATAGGCATTTCAAATATAGGTGCTGATAGGCATTTCAGATGTAGTTTCCGATAGGCATTTCAAAAATAGGTGTCGATAGGCATTTCAGATATAGGTGTCGATAGGCATTTCAGATATAGGTGTCGATAGGCATTTCAGATATAGGTGTCGATAGGCATTTCAGATATTGGTGTCGATAGGCATTTCAGATATAGGTGTCGATAGGCATTTCAGATATAGGTGCCGATAGGCATTTCAGATATAGTTGCCGATTGGCATTTTAAAAATAGTTGCCGATAGGCATTTCAGATATAGAAGCCGATAGGCATTTCAAATATAGGTGCCGATAGGCATTCCAGATATGGTTGCCGATAGGCATTTCAAAAATAAGTGCTGATAGGCATTTCAGATGTAGTTTCCGATAGGCATTTCAAAAATAGATGTCGATAGGCATTTCAGATATAGGTGTCGATAGGCATTTCAGATATAGGTGTCGATAGGCATTTCAGATATAGGTGTCGATAGGCATTTCAGATATAGGTGTCGATAGGCATTTCAGATATAGGTGTCGATAGGCATTTCAGATATAGGTGCCGATAGGCATTTCAGATAGAGGTGTCGATAGGCATTTCAGATATAGGTGCCGATAGGCATTTCAGATATAGTTGCCGATTGGCATTTTAAAAATTAGTGCCGATAGGCATTTCAGATATAGAAGCCGATAGGCATTTCAAATATATGTGCCGATAGGCATTCCAGATATGGTTGCCGATAGGCATTTCAAATATAGGTGCTGATAGGCATTTCAGATGTAGTTTCCGATAGGCATTTCAAAAATAGGTGTCGATAGGCATTTCAGATATAGGTGTCGATAGGCATTTCAGATATAGGTGTCGATAGGCATTTCAGATATAGGTGTCGATAGGCATTTCAGATATAGGTGTCGATAGGCATTTCAGATATAGGTGTCGATAGGCATTTCAGATATAGGTGTCGATAGGCATTTCAGATATAGGTGTCGATAGGCATTTCAGATATAGGTGTCGAAAGGCATTTCAGATATAGGTGCCGATAGGCATTTCAGATATAGTTGCCGATTGGCATTTTAAAAATAGGTGCCGATAGGCATTTCAGATATAGAAGCCGATAGGCATTTCAAATATAGGTGCCGATAGGCATTCCAGATATGGTTGCCGATAGGCATTTCAAATATAGGTGCTGATAGGCATTTCAGATGTAGTTTCCGATAGGAATTTCAAAAATAGGTGTCGATAGACATTTCAGATATAGGTGTCGATAGGCATTTCAGATATAGGTGTCGATAGGCATTTCAGATATAGGTGTCGATAGGCATTTCAGATATAGGTGTCGATAGGCATTTCAGATATAGGTGTCGATAGGCATTTCAGATATAGGTGCCGATAGGCATTTCAGATATAGTTGCCGATTGGCATTTTAAAAATAGGTGCCGATAGGCATTTCAGATATAGAAGCCGATAGGCATTTCAAATATAGGTGCCGATAGGCATTCCAGATATGGTTGCCGATAGGCATTTCAAATATAGGTGCTGATGGGCATTTCAGATGTAGTTTCCGATAGGCATTTCAAAAATAGGTGTCGATAGGCATTTCAGATATAGGTGTCGATAGGCATTTCAGATATAGGTGTCGATAGGCATTTCAGATATAGGTGTCGATAGGCATTTCAGATATAGGTGTCGATAGGCATTTCAGATATAGGTGTCGATAGGCATTTCAGATATAGGTGTCGATAGGCATTTCAGATATAGGTGCCGATAGGCATTTCAGATATAGTTGCCGATTGGCATTATAAAAATAGGTGCCGATAGGCATTTCAGATATAGAAGCCGATAGGCAATTCAAATATAGGTGCCGATAGGCATTCCAGATATGGTTGCCGATAGGCATTTCAAATATAGGTGCTGATAGGCATTTCAGATGTAGTTTCCGATAGGCATTTCAAAAATAGGTGTCGATAGGCATTTCAGATATAGGTGTCGATAGGCATTTCAGATATAGGTGTCGATAGGCATTTCAGATATAGGTGTCGATAGGCATTTCTGATATAGGTGTCGATAGGCATTTCAGATATAGGTGTCGATAGGCATTTCAAATATAGGTGCCGATAGGCATTTCAGATATAGTTGCCGATTGGCATTTTAAAAATAGGTGCCGATAGGCATTTCAGATATAGAAGCCGATAGGCATTTCAAATATAGGTGCCGATAGGCATTCCAGATATGGTTGCCGATAGGCATTTTAAATATAGGTGCTGATAGGCATTTCAGATGTAGTTTCCGATAGGCATTTAAAAAATAGGTGTCGATAGGCATTTCAGATATAGGTGTCGACAGGCATTTCAGATATAGGTGTCGATAGGCATTTCAGATATAGGTGTCGATAGGCATTTCAGATATAGGTGTCGATAGGCATTTCAGATATAGGTGTCGATAGGCATTTCAGATATAGGTGTCGATAGGCATTTCAGATATAGGTGTCGATAGACATTTCAGTTATAGATGCCGATAGGCATTTCAGATATAGTTGCCGATTGGCATTTTAAAAATAGGTGCCGATAGGCATTTCAGATATAGAAGCCGATAGGCATTTCAAATATAGGTGCCGATAGGCATTCCAGATATGGTTGCCGATAGGCATTTCAAATATAGGTGCTGATAGGCATTTCAGATGTAGTTTCCGTTAGGCATTTCAAAAATAAGTGTCGATAGGCATTTCAGATATAGGTGTCGATAGGCATTTCAGATATAGGTGTCGATAGGCATTTCAGATATAGGTGTCGATAGGCATTTCAGATATAGGTGTCGATAGGCATTTCAGATATAGGTGCCGTTAGGCATTTCAGATATAGTTGCCGATTGGCATTTTAAAAATAGGTGCCGATAGGCATTTCAGATATAGAAGCCGATAGGCATTTCAAATATAGGTGCCGATAGGCATTCCTGATATGGTTGCCGATAGGCATTTCAAATATAGGTGCTGATAGGCATTTTAGATGTAGTTTCCGATAGGCATTTCAAAAATAGGTGTCGATAGGCATTTCAGATATAGGTGTCGTTAGGCATTTCAGATATAGGTGTCGATAGGCATTTCAGATATAGGTGTCGATAGGCATTTCAGATATAGGTGTCGATAGGCATTTCAGATATAGTTGTCGATAGGCATTTCAGATATAGGTGTCGATAGGCATTTCAGATATAGGTGTCGATAGGCATTTCAGATATAGGTGCCGATAGGCATTTCAGATATAGTTGCCGATTGGCATTTTAAAAATAGGTGCCGATAGGCATTTCAGATACAGAAGCCGATAGGCATTTCAAATATAGGTGCCGATAGGCATTCCAGATATGGTTGCCGATAGGCATTTCAAATATAGGTGCTGATAGGCATTTCAGATGTAGTTTCCGATAGGCTTTTTAAAAATAGGTGTCGATAGGCATTTCAGATATAGGTGTCGATAGGCATTTCAGATATAGGTGTCGATAGGCATTTCAGATATAGGTGTCGATGAGCATTTCAGATATAGGTGTCGATAGGCATTTCAGATATAGGTGTGGATAGGCATTTCAGATATAGGTGTCGATAGGCATTTCAGATATAGGTGTAGATAGGCATTTCAGATATAGGTGTCGATAGGCATTTCAGATATAAGTGCCGATAGGCATTTCAGATATAGTTGCCGATTGGCACTTTAAAAATAGGTGCCGATAGGCATTTCAGATATAGAAGCCGATAGGCATTTCAAATATAGGTGTCGATAGGCATTCCAGATATGGTTGCCGATAGGCATTTCAAATATAGGTGCTCATAGGCATTTCAGATGTAGTTTCCGGTAGGCATTTCAAAAATAGGTGTCGATAGGCATTTCAGATATTGGTGTCGATAGGCATTTCAGATATAGGTGTCGATAGGCATTTCAGATATAGGTGTCGATAGGCATTTCAGATATAGGTGTCGATAGGCATTTCAGATATAGGTGTCGATAGGCATTTCAGATATAGGTGTCGATAGGCATTTCAGATATAGGTGCCGTTAGGCATTTCAGATATAGTTGCCGATTGGCATTTTAAAAATGGGTGCCGATAGACATTTCAGATATAGAAGCCGATAGGCATTTCAAATATAGGTGCCGATAGGCATTCCAGATATGGTTGCCGATAGGCATTTCAAATATAGGTGCTGATAGGCATTTCAGATGTAGTTTCCGATAGGCATTTCAAAAATAGGTGTCGATAGGCATTTCAGATATAGGTGTCGATAGGCATTTCAGATATAGGTGTCGATAGGCATTTCAGATATAGGTGTCGATAGGCATTTCAGATATAGGTGTCGATAGGCATTTCAGATATAGGTGTCGATAGACATTTCAGATATAGGTGTCGATAGGCATTTCAGATATAGGTGTCAATAGGCATTTCAGATATAGGTGCCGATAGGCATTTCAGATATAGTTGCCGATTGGCATTTTAAAAATAGGTGCCGATAGGCATTTCAGATATAGAAGCCGATAGGCATTTCAAATATATGTGCCGATAGGCATTCCAGATATGGTTGCCGATAGGCATTTCAAATATAGGTGCTGATAGGCATTTCAGATGTAGTTTCCGATAGGCATTTCAAAAATAGGTGTCGATAGGCATTTCAGATATAGGTGTCGATAAGCATTTCAGATATAGGTGTCGATAGGCATTTCAGATATAGGTGTCGATAGGCATTTCAGATATAGGTGTCGATAGGCATTTCAGATATAGGTGTCGATAGGCATTTCAGATATAGGTGTCGATAGGCATTTCAGATATAGGTGTCGATAGGCATTACAGATATAGGTGTCGATAGGCATTTCAGATATAGGTGCCGATAGGCATTTCAGATATAGTTGCCGATTGGCATTTTAAAAATAGGTGCCGATAGGCACTTCAGATATAGAAGCCGATAGGCATTTCAAATATAGGTGCCGATAGGCATTCCAGATATGGTTGCCGATAGGCATTTCAAATATAGGTGCTGATAGGCATTTCAGATGTAGTATCCGATAGGCATTTCAAAAATAGGTGTCGATAGGCATTTCAGATATAGGTGTCTATAGGCATTTCAGATATAGGTGTCGATAGGCATTTCAGATATAGGTGTCGATAGGCATTTCAGATATAGGTGTCGATACGCATTTCAGATATAGGTGTCGATAGGCATTTCAGATATAGGTGACGATAGGCATTTCAGATATAGGTGTCGATAGGCTTTTCAGATATAGGTGCCGATAGGCATTTCAGATATAGTTGCCGATTGGCATTTTAAAAATAGGTGCCGATAGGCATTTCAGATATAGAAGCCAATAGGCATTTCAAATATAGGTGCCGATAGGCATTCCAGATATGGTTGCCGATAGGCATTTCAAATATAGGTGCTGATAGGCATTTCAGATGTAGTTTCCGATAGGCATTTCAAAAATAGGTGTCGATAGGCATTTCAGATATAGGTGTCGATAGGCATTTCAGATATAGGTGTCGATAGGCATTTCAGATATAGGTGTCGATAGGCATTTCAGATATAGGTGTCGATAGGCATTTCAGATATAAGTGTCGATAGGCATTTCAGATATAGGTGTCGATAGGCATTTCAGATATAGGTGTCGATAGGCATTTCAGATATAGGTGCCGATAGGCATTTCAGATATAGTTGCCAATTGGCATTTTAAAAATAGGTGCCGATAGGCATTTAAGATATAGAAGCCGATAGGCATTTCAAATATAGGTGCCGATAGGCATTCCAGATATGGTTGCCGATAGGCATTTCAAATATAGGTGCTGATAGGCATTTCAGATGTAGTTTCCGATAGGCATTTCAAAAATAGGTGTCGATAGGCATTTCAGATATAGGTGTCGATAGGCATTTCAGATATAGGTGTCGATAGGCATTTCAGATATAGGTGTCGATAGGCATTTCAGATATAGGTATCGATAGGCATTTCAGATATAGGTGTCGATAGGCATTTCAGATATAGGTGTCGATAGGCATTTCAGATATAGGTGTCGAGAGGCATCTCAGATATAGTTGCCGATTGGCATTTTAAAAATAGGTGCCGATTGGCATTTAAAAATAGGTGCCGATAGGCATTTCAGATATAGAAGCCGATAGGCCTTTCAAATATAGGTGCCGATAGGCATTCCAGATATGGTTGCCGATAGGCATTTCAAATATAGGTGCTGATAGGCATTTCAGATGTAGTTTCCGATAGGCATTTCAAAAATAGGTGTCGATAGGCATTTCAGATATAGGTGTCGATAGGCATTTCAGATATAGGTGTCGATAGGCATTTCAGATATAGGTGTCGATAGGCATTTCAGATATAGGTGTCGATAGGCGTTTCAGATAAAGGTGTCGATAGGCATTTCAGATATAGGTGTCGATAGGCATTTCAGATATAGGTGTCGATAGGCATTTCAGATATAGGTGCCGATAGGCATTTCAGATATAGTTGCCGATTGGCATTTTAAAAATAGGTGCCGATAGGCATTTCAGATATAGAAGCCGATAGGCATTTGAAATATAGGTGCCGATAGGCATTCCAGATATGGTTGCCGATAGGCATTTTAAATATAGGTGCTGATAGGCATTTCAGATGTAGTTTCCTATAGGCATTTCAAAAATAGATGTCGATAGGCATTTCAGATATAGGTGTCGATAGGCATTTCAGTTATAGGTGTCGATAGGCATTTCAGATATAGGTGTCGATAGGCATTTCAGATATAGGTGTCGTTAGGCATTTCAGATAAAGGTGTCGATAGGCATTTCAGATATAGGTGTCGATAGGCATTTCAGATATAGGTGCCGATAGGCATTTCAGATATAGTTGCCGATTGGCATTTTAAAAATAGGTGCCGATAGGCTTTTCAGATATAGAAGCCGATAGGCATTTCAAATATAGGTGCCGATAGGCATTCCAGACATGGTTGCCGATAGGCATTTCAAATATAGGTGCTGATAGGCATTTCAGATGTAGTTTCCGATAGGCATTTCAAAAATAGGTGTCGATAGGCATTTCAGATATAGGTGTCGATAGGCATTTCAGATATAGGTGTCGATAGGCATTACAGATATAGGTGTCGATAGGCATTTCAGATATAGGTGTCGATAGGCATTTCAGATTTAGGTGTCGATAGGCATTTCAGATATAGGTGTCGATAGGCATTTCAGATATAGGTGTCGATAGGCATTTCAGATATAGGTGTCGATAGGCATTTCAGATATAGGTGCCGATAGGAATTTCAGATATAGTTGCCGATTGGCATTTTAAAAATAGGTGCCGATAGGCATTTCAGATATAGAAGCCGATAGGCATTTCAAATATAGGTGCCGATAGGCATTCCAGATATGGTTGCCGATAGGCATTTCAAATATAGGTGCTGATAGGCATTTCAGATGTAGTTTCCGATAGGCATTTCAAAAATAGGTGTCGATAGGCATTTCAGATATAGGTGTCGATAGGCATTTCAGATATAGGTGTCGATAGGCATTTCAGATATAGGTGTCGATAGTCATTTCAGATATAGGTGTCGATAGGCATTTCAGATATAGGTGTCGATAGGCATTTCAGATATAGGTGTCGATAGGCATTTCAGATATAGGTGTCGATAGGCATTTCAGATATAGGTGCCGATAGGCATTTCAGATATAGTTGCCGATTGGCATTTTAAAAATAGGTGCCGATAGGCATTTCAGATATAGAAGCCGATAGGCATTTCAAATATAGGTGTCGATAGGCATTTCAGATATAGGTGTCGATAGGCATTTCAGATATAGGTGTCGATAGGCATTTCAGATATAGGTGTCGATAGGCATTTCAGATATAGGTGTCGATAGGCATTTCAGATATAGGTGTCGATGGGCATTTCAGATATAGGTGTCGATAGGCATTTCAGATATAGGTGTCGATAGGCATTTCAGATATAGGTGTCGATAGGCATTTCAGATATAGGTGTCGATAGGCATTTCAGATATAGGTGTCGATAGGCATTTCAGATATAGGTGTCGATAGGCATTTCAGATATAAGTGCCGATAGGCATTTCAGATATAGTTGCCGATTGGCATTTTAAAAATAGGTGCCGATAGGCATTTCAGATATAGAAGCCGATAGGCATTTCAAATATAGGTGCCGATAGGCATTCCAGATATGGTTGCCGATAGGCATTTCAAATATAGGTGCTGATAGGCATTTCAGATGTAGTTTCCGATAGGCATTTCAAAAATAGGTGTCGATAGGCATTTCAGATATAGGTGTCGATAGGCATTTCAGATATAGGTGTCGATAGGCATTTCAGATATAGGTGTCGATAGGCATTTCAGATATAGGTGTCGATAGGCATTTCAGATATAGGTGTCGATAGGCATTTCAGATATAGGTGTCGATAGGCATTTCAGATATAGGTGCCGATAGGCATTTCAGATATAGTTGCCGATTGGCATTTTAAAAATAGGTGCCGATAGGCATTTTAGATATAGAAGCCGATAGGCATTTCAAATATAGGTGCCGATAGGCATTCCAGATATGGTTGCCGATAGGCATTTCAAATATAGGTGCTGATAGGCATTTCAGATGTAGTTTCCGATAGGCATTTCAAAAATAGGTGTCGTAAGGCATTTCAGATATAGGTGTCGATAGGCATTTCAGATATAGGTGTCGATAGGCATTTCAGATATAGGTGTCGATAGGCATTTCAGATATAGGTGTCGATAGGCATTTCAGATATAGGTGTCGACAGGCATTTCAGATATAGGTGTCGATAGGCATTTCAGATATAGGTGCCGATAGGCATTTCAGATATAGTTGCCGATTAGCATTTTAAAAATAGGTGCCGATAGGCATTTCAAATATAGAAGCCGATAGGCATTTCAAATATAGGTGCCGATAGGCATTCCAGATATGGTTGCCGATAGGCATTTCAAATATAGGTGCTGATAGGCATTTCAGATGTAGTTTCCGATAGGCATTTCAAAAATAGGTGTCGATAGGCATTTCAGATATAGGTGTCGATAGGCATTTCAGATATAGGTGTCGATAGGCATTTCAGATATAGGTGTCGATAGGCATTTCAGATATAGGTGTCGATAGGCATTTCAGATATAGGTGTCGATAGGCATTTCAGATATAGGTGTCGATAGGCATTTAAGATATAGGTGTCGATAGGCATTTCAGATATAGGTGTTGATAGGCATTTCAGATATAGGTGTCGATAGGCATTTCAGTTATAGGTGTCGATAGGCATTTCAGATATAGGTGTCGATAGGCATTTCAGATATAGGTGCCGATAGGCATTTCAGATATAGTTGCCGATTGGCATTTTAAAAATAGGTGCCGATAGGCATTTCAGATATAGAACCCGATAGGCATTTCAAATATAGGTGCCGATAGGCATTCCAGATATGGTTGCCGATAGGCCTTTCAAATATAGGTGCTGATAGGCATTTCTGATGTAGTTTCCGATAGGCATTTCAAAAATAGGTGTCGATAGGCATTTCAGATATAGGTGTCGATAGGCATTTCAGATATAGGTGTCGATAGGCATTTCAGATATAGGTGTCGATAGGCATTTCAGATATAGGTGTCGATAGGCATTTCATATATAGGTGTCGATAGGCATTCCAGATATAGGTGTCGATAGGCATTTCAGATATAGGTGTCGATAGGCATTTCAGATATAGGTGTCGATAGGCATTTCAGATATAGGTGTCGATAGGCATTTCAGATATAGGTGCCGATAGGCATTTCAGATATAGTTGCCGATTGGCATTTTAAAAATAGGTGCCGATAGGCATTTCAGATATAGAAGCCGATAGGCATTTCAAATATAGGTGTCGATAGGCATTCCAGATATGGTTGCCGATAGGCATTTCAAATATAGGTGCTGATAGGCATTTCAGATGTAGTTTCCGATATGCATTTCAAAAATAGGTGTCGATAGGCATTTCAGATATAGGTGTCGATAGGCATTTCAGATATAGGTGTCGATAGGCATTTCAGATATAGGTGTCGATAGGCATTTCAGATATAGGTGTCGATAGGCATTTCAGATATAGGTGTCGATAGGCATTTCAGATATAGGTGTCGATAGGCATTTCAGACATAGGTGTCGATAGGCATTTCAGATATAGGTGCCGATAAGCATTTCAGATATAGTTGCCGATTGGCATTTTAAAAATAGGTGCCGATAGGCATTTCAGATATAGAAGCCGATAGGCATTTCAAATATAGGTGCCGATAGGCATTCCAGATATGGTTGCCGATAGGCATTTCAAATATAGGTGCTGATAGGCATTTCAGATGTAGTTTCCGATAGGCATTTCAAAAATAGGTGTCGATAGGCATTTCAGATATAGGTGTCGATAGGCATTTCAGATATAGGTGTCGATAGGCATTTCAGAAATAGGTGTCGATAGGCATTTCAGATATAGGTGTCGATAGGCATTTCAGATATAGGTGTCGATAGGCATTTCAGATATAGGTGTCGATAGGCATTTCAGATATAGGTGTCGATAGGCATTTCAGATATAGGTGCCGATAGGCATTTCAGATATAGTTGCCGATTGGCAATTTAAAAATAGGTGCCGATAGGCATTTCAGATATAGAAGCCGATAGGCATTTCAAATATAGGTGCCGATAGGCATTCCAGATATGGTTGCCGATAGGCATTTCAAATATAGGTGCTGATAGGCATTTCAGATGTAGTTTCCGATAGGCATTTCAAAAATAGGTGTCGATAGGCATTTCAGATATAGGTGTCGATAGGCATTTCAAATATAGGTGCTGATAGGCATTTCAGATGTAGTTTTCGATAGGCATTTCAAAAATAGGTGTCGATAGGCATTTCAGATATAGGTGTCGATAGGCATTTCAGATGTAGGTGTCGATAGGCATTTCAGAAATAGGTGTCGATAGGCATTTCAGATATAGGTGTCGATAGGCATTTTAGATATAGGTGTCGATAGGCATTTCAGATATAGGTGTTGATAGGCATTTCAGATATAGGTGTCGATAGGCATTTCAGATATAGGTGCCGATAGGCATTTCAGATATAGTTGCCGATTGGCATTTTAAAAATAGGTGCCGATAGGCATTTCAGATATAGAAGCCGATAGGCATTTCAAATATAGGTGCCGATAGGCATTCCAGATATGGTTGCCGATAGGCATTTCAAATATAGGTGCTGATAAGAATTTCAGATGTAGTTTCCGATAGGCATTTCAAAAATAGGTGTCGATAGGCATTTCAGATATAGGTGTCGATAGGCATTTCAGATATAGGTGTCGATAGGCATTTCAGATATAGGTGTCGATAGGCATTTCAGATATAGGTGTCGATAGGCATTTCAGATATAGGTGTCGATAGGCATTTCAGATATAGGTGTCGATAGGCATTTCAGATATAGGTGTCGATAGGCATTTCAGATATAGGTGTCGATAGGCATTTCAGATATAGGTGCCGATAGGCATTTCAGATATAGTTGCCGATTGGCATTTTAAAAATAGGTGCCGATAGGCATTTCAGATATAGAAGCCGATAGGCATTTCAAATATAGGTGCCGATGGGCATTCCAGATATAGTTGCCGATAGGCATTTCAAATATAGGTGCTGATAGGCATTTCAGATGTAGTTTCCGATAGGCATTTCAAAAATAGGTGTCGATAGGCATTTCAGATATAGGTGTCGATAGGCATTTCAGATATAGGTGTCGATAGGCATTTCAGATATAGGTGTCGATAGGCATTTCAGATATAGGTGTCGATAGGCATTTTAGATATAGGTGTCGATAGGCATTTCAGTTATAGGTGTCGATAGGCATTTCAGATATAGGTGCCGATAGGCATTTCAGATATAGTTGCCTTTTGGCATTTTAAAAATAGGTGCCGATAGACATTTCAGATATAGAAGCCGATAGGCATTTCAAATATAGGTGCCGATAGGCATTCCAGATATGGTTGCCGATAGGCATTTCAAAAATAGGTGTCGATAGGCATTTTAGATATAGGTGTCGATAGGCATTTCAGATATAGGTGTCGATAGGCATTTCAGATATAGGTGTCGATAGGCATTTCAGATATAGGTGTCGATAGGCATTTCAGATATAGGTGTCGATAGGCAATTCTGATATAGGTGTCGATAGGCATTTCAGATATAGGTGTCGATAGGCATTTCAGATATAGGTGTCGATAGGCATTTCAGATATAGGTGCCGATAGGCATTTCAGATATAGTTGCCGAATGGCATTTTAAAAATAGGTGCCGATAGGCATTTCAGATATAGAAGCCGATAGGCATTTCAAATATAGGTGCCGATAGGCTTTCCAGATATGGTTGCCGATAGGCATTTCAAATATAGGTGCTGATAGGCATTTTAGATGTAGTTTCCGATAGGCATTTCAAAAATAGGTGTCGATAGGCATTTCAGATATAGGTGTCGATAGGCATTTCAGATATAGGTGTCGATAGGCATTTCAGATATAGGTGTCGATAGGCATTTCAGATATAGGTGTCGATAGGCATTTCAGATATAGGTGTCGATAGGCATTTCAGATATAGATGTCGATAGGCATTTCAGATATAGGTGTCGATAGGCATTTCAGATATAGGTGTCGATAGGCATTTCAGATATAGGTGCCGATAGGCATTTCAGATATAGTTGCCGATTGGCATTTTAAAAATAGGTGCCGATAGGCATTTCAGATATAGAAGCCGATAGGCATTTCAAATGTAGGTGCCGATAGGCATTCCAGATATGGTTGCCGATAGGCATTTCAAATATAGGTGCTGATAGGCATTTCAGATGTAGTTTCCGATAGGCATTTCAAAAATAGGTGACGATAAACATTTCAGATATAGGTGTCGATAGGCATTTCAGATATAGGTGTCGATAGGCATTTCAGATATAGGTGTCGATAGGCATTTCAGATATAGGTGTCGATAGGCATTTCAGATATAGGTGTCGATAGGCATTTCAGATATAGGTGTCGATAGGCATTTCAGATATAAGTGTCGATAGGCATTTCAGATATAGGTGTCGATAGGCATTTCAGATATAGGTGCCGATAGGAATTTCAGATATAGTTGCCGATTGGCATTTTAAAAATAGGTGCCGATAGGCATTTCGGATATAGAAGCCGATAGGCATTTCAAATATAGGTGCCGATAGGCATTCCAGATATGGTTGCCGATAGGCATTTCAAATATAGGTGCTGATAGGCATTTCAGATGTAGTTTCCGATAAGCATTTCAAAAATAGGTGTCGATAGGCATTTCAGATATAGGTGTCGATAGGCATTTCAGATATAGGTGTCGATAGGCATTTCAGATATAGGTGTCGATAGGCATTTCAGATATAGGTGTCGATAGGCATTTCAGATATAGGTGTCGATAGGCATTTCAGATATAGGTGTCGATAGGCATTTCAGATATAGGTGTCGATAGGCATTTCAGATATAGGTGCCGATAGGCATTTCAGATATAGTGGCCGATTAGCATTTTAAAAATAGGTGCCGATAGGCATTTCAGATATAGAAGCCGATAGGCATTTCAAATATAGGTGCCGATAGGCATTCCAGATATGGTTGCCTATAGGCATTTCAAATATAGGTGCTGATAGGCATTTCAGATGTAGTTTCCGATAGGCATTTCAAAAATAGGTGTCGATAGGCATTTCAGATATAGGTGTCGATAGGCATTTCAGATATAGGTGTCGATAGGCATTTCAGATATAGGTGTCGATAGGCATTTGAGATATAGGTGTCGATAGGCATTTCAGATATAGGTGTCGATAGGCATTTCAGATATAGGTGTCGATAGGCATTTCAGATATAGGTGTCGATAGGCATTTCAGATATAGGTGCCGATAGGCATTTCAGATATAGTTGCTGATTGGCATTTTAAAAATAGGTGCCGATAGGCATTTCAGATATAGAAGCCGATAGGCATTTCAAATATAGGTGCCGATAGGCATTCCAGATATGGTTGCCGATAGGCATTTCAAATATAGGTGCTGATAGGCAATTCAGATGTAGTTTCCGATAGGCATTTCAAAAATAGGTGTCGATAGGCATTTCAGATATAGGTGTCGATAGGCATTTCAGATATAGGTGACGATAGGCATTTCAGTTATAGGTGTCGATAGGCATTTCAGATATAGGTGTCGATAGGCATTTCAGATATAGGTGTCGATAGGCATTTCAGATATAGGTGTCGATAGGCATTTCAGGTATAGGTGCCGATAGGCATTTCAGATATAGTTGCCGATTGGCATTTTAAAAATAGGTGCCGATAGGCATTTCAGATATAGAAACCGATAGGCATTTCAAATATAGGTGCCGATAGGCATTCCAGATATGGTTGCCGATAGGCATTTCAAATATAGGTGCTGATAGGCACTTCAGATGTAGTTTCCGATAGGCATTTCAAAAATAGGTGTCGATAGGCATTTCAGATATAGGTGTCGATAGGCATTTCAGATATAGGTGTCGATAGGCATTTCAGATATAGGTGTCTATAGGCATTTCAGATATA
>JAVRKA010000694.1:0-63630 GCA_034508555.1 Venustoraphidia nigricollis
CCTATATCTGAAATGCCTATCGACACCTATATCTGAAATGCCTATCGACACCTATATCTGAAATGCCTATCGACACCTATATCTGAAATGCCCATCGACACCTATTTTTGAAATGCCTATCGGAAACTACATCTGAAATGCCTATCAGCACCTATATTTGAAATGCCTATCGGCAACCATATCTGGAATGCCTATCGGCACCTATATTTGAAATGCCTATCGGCTTCTATATCTGAAATGCCTATCGGCACCTATTTTTAAAATGCCAATCGGCAACTATATCTGAAATGCCTATCGGCACCTATATCTGAAATGCCTATCGACACCTATATCCGAAATGCCTATCGACACCTATATCTGAAATGCCTATCGACACCTATATCTGAAAGGCCTATCGACACCTATATCTGAAATGCCTATCGACACCTATATCTGAAATGCCTATCGACACCTATATCTGAAATGCCTATCGAAACCTATATCTAAAATGCCTATCGACACCTATATCTGAAATGCCTATCGACACCTATATCTGAAATGCCTATCGACACCTATTTTTGAAATGCCTATCGGAAACTACATCTGAAATGCCTATCAGCACCTATATTTGAAATGCCTATCGGCAACCATATCTGGAATGCCTATCGGCACCTATATTTGAAATGCCTATTGGCTTCTATATTTGAAATGCCTATCGGCACCTATTTTTAAAATGCCAATCGGCAACTATATCTGAAATGCCTATCGGCACCTATATCTGAAATGCCTATCGACACCTATATCTGAAATGCCTATCGACACCTATATTTGAAATGCCTATCGACACCTATATCTGAAATGCCTATCGACACCTATATCGGAAATGCCTATCGACACCTATATCTGAAATGCCTATCGACACCTATATCTGAAATGTCTATCGACACCTATATCTGAAATGCCTATCGACACCTATATCTGAAATGCCTATCGACACCTATATCTGAAATGCCCATCGACACCTATTTTTGAAATGCCTATCGGAAACTACATCTGAAATGCCTATCAGCACCTATATTTGAAATGCCTATCGGCAACCATATCTGGAATGCCTATCGGCACCTATATATGAAATGCCTATCGGCTTCTATATCTGAAATGCCTATCGGCACCTATTTTTAAAATGCCAATCGGCAACTATATCTGAAATGCCTATCGGCACCTATATCTGAAATGCCTATCGACACCTATATCCGAAATGCCTATCGACACCTATATCTGAAATGCCTATCGACACCTATATCTGAAATGCCTATCGACACCTATATCTGAAATGCCTATCGACACCTATATCTGAAATGCCTATCGACACCTATATCTGAAATGCCTATCGACACCTATATCTGAAATGCCTATCGACACCTATTTTTGAAATGCCTATCGGAAACTACATCTGAAATGCCTATCAGCACCTATATTTGAAATGCCTATCGGCAACCATATCTGGAATGCCTATCGGCACCTATATTTGAAATGCCTATCGGCTTCTATATCTGAAATGCCTATCGGCACCTATTTTTAAAATGCCAATCGGAAACTATATCTGAAATGCCTATCGGCACCTATATCTGAAATGCCTATCGACACCTATATCTGAAATGCCTATCGACACCTATATCTGAAATAATTATCGACACCTATATCTGAAATGCCTATCGACACCTATATCTGAAATGCCTATCGACACCTATATCTGAAATGCCTATCGACACCTATATCTAAAATGCCTATCGACACCCATATCTGAAATGCCTATCGACACCTATATCTGAAATGCCTATCGACACCTATTTTTGAAATGCCTATCGGAAACTACATCTGAAATGCCTATCAGCACCATTATTTGAAATGCCTATCGGCAACTATATCTGGAATGCCTATCGGCACCTATATTTGAAATGCCTATCGGCTTCTATATCTAAAATGCCTATCGGCACCTATTTTTAAAATGCCAATCGGCAACTATATCTGAAATGCCTATCGACACCTATATCTGAAATGCCTATCGACACCTATACCTGAAATGCCTATCGACACCTATATCTGAAATGCCTATCGACACCTATTTTTGAAATGCCTATCGGAAACTACATCTGAAATGCCTATCAGCACCTATATTTGAAATGCCTATCGGCAACCATATCTGGAATGCCTATCGGCACCTATATTTGAAATGCCTATCGGCTTCTATATCTGAAATGCCTATCGGCACCTATTTTTAAAATGCCAATCGGCAACTATATCTGAAATGCCTATCGGCACCTATATCTGAAATGCCTATCGACACCTATATCTGAAATGCCTATCGACACCTATATCTGAAATGCCTATCGACACCTATATCTGAAATGCCTATCGACACCTATATCTGAAATGCCTATCGACACCTATATCTAAAATGCCTATCGACACCTATATCTGAAATGCCTATCGACACCTATATCTGAAATGCCTATCGACACCTATTTTTGAAATGCCTATCGGAAACTACATCTGAAATGCCTATCAGCACCTATATTTGAAATGGCTATCGGCAACCATATCTGGAATGCCTATCGGCACCTATATTTGAAATGCCTATTGGCTTCTATATTTGAAATGCCTATCGGCACCTATTTTTAAAATGCTAATCGGCAACTATATCTGAAATGCCTATCGGCACCTATATCTGAAATGCCTATCGACACCTATATCTGAAATGCCTATCGACACCTATATTTGAAATGCCTATCGACACCTATATCTGAAATGCCTATCGACACCTATATCGGAAATGCCTATCGACACCTATATCTGAAATGCCTATCGACACCTATATCTGAAATGCCTATCGACACCAATATCTGAAATGCCTATCGACACCTATATCTGAAATGCCTATCGACACCTATATCTGAAATGCCCATCGACACCTATTTTTGAAATGCCTATCGGAAACTACATCTGAAATGCCTATCAGCACCTATATTTGAAATGCCTATCGGCAACCATATCTGGAATGCCTATCGGCACCTATATTTGAAATGCCTATCGGCTTCTATATCTGAAATGCCTATCGGCACCTATTTTTAAAATGCCAATCGGCAACTATATCTGAAATGCCTAACGGCACCTATATCTGAAATGCCTATCGACACCTATATCCGAAATGCCTATCGACACCTATATCTGAAATGCCTATCGACACCTATATCTGAAATGCCTATCGACACCTATATCTGAAATGCCTATCGACACCTATATCTGAAATGCCTATCGACACCTATATCTGAAATGCCTATCGACACCTATATCTAAAATGCCTATCGACACCTATATCTGAAATGCCTATCGACACCTATATCTGAAATGCCTATCGACACCTATTTTTGAAATGCCTATCGGAAACTACATCTGAAATGCCTATCAGCACCTATATTTGAAATGCCTATCGGCAACTATATCTGGAATGCCTATCGGCACCTATATTTGAAATGCCTATCGGCTTCTATATCTGAAATGCCTATCGGCACCTATTTTTAAAATGCCAATCGGCAACTATATCTGAAATGCCTATCGGCACCTATATCTGAAATGCCTATCGACACCTATATCCGAAATGCCTATCGACACCTATATCTGAAATGCCTATCGACACCTATATCTGAAATGCCTATCGACACCTATATCTGAAATGCCTATCGACACCTATATCTGAAATGCCTATCGACACCTATATCTGAAATGCCTATCGACACCTATATCTGAAATGCCTATCGACACCTATTTTTGAAATGCCTATCGGAAACTACATCTGAAATGCCTATCAGCACCTATATTTGAAATGCCTATCGGCAACCATATCTGGAATGCCTATCGGCACCTATATTTGAAATGCCTATCGGCTTCTATATCTGAAATGCCTATCGGCACCTATTTTTAAAATGCCAATCGGAAACTATATCTGAAATGCCTATCGGCACCTATATCTGAAATGCCTATCGACACCTATATCTGAAATGCCTATCGACACCTATATCTGAAATAATTATCGACACCTATATCTGAAATGCCTATCGACACCTATATCTGAAATGCCTATCGACACCTATATCTGAAATGCCTATCGACACCTATATCTAAAATGCCTATCGACACCCATATCTGAAATGCCTATCGACACCTATATCTGAAATGCCTATCGACACCTATTTTTGAAATGCCTATCGGAAACTACATCTGAAATGCCTATCAGCACCTATATTTGAAATGCCTATCGGCAACTATATCTGGAATGCCTATCGGCACCTATATTTGAAATGCCTATCGGCTTCTATATCTGAAATGCCTATCGGCACCTATTTTTAAAATGCCAATCGGCAACTATATCTGAAATGCCTATCGACACCTATATCTGAAATGCCTATCGACACCTATATCTGAAATGCCTATCGACACCTATATCTGAAATGCCTATCGACACCTATTTTTGAAATGCCTATCGGAAACTACATCTGAAATGCCTATCAGCACCTATATTTGAAATACCTATCGGCAACCATATCTGGAATGCCTATCGGCACCTATATTTGAAATGCCTATTGGCTTCTATATTTGAAATGCCTATCGGCACCTATTTTTAAAATGCCAATCGGCAACTATATCTGAAATGCCTATCGGCACCTATATCTGAAATGCCTATCGACACCTATATCTGAAATGCCTATCGACACCTATATTTGAAATGCCTATCGACACCTATATCTGAAATGCCTATCGACACCTATATCGGAAATGCCTATCGACACCTATATCTGAAATGCCTATCGACACCTATATCTGAAATGCCTATCGACACCTATATCTGAAATGCCTATCGACACCTATATCTGAAATGCCTATCGACACCTATATCTGAAATGCCTATCGACACCTATATCTGAAATGCCCATCGACACCTATTTTTGAAATGCCTATCGGAAACTACATCTGAAATGCCTATCAGCACCTATATTTGAAATGCCTATCGGCAACCATATCTGGAATGCCTATCGGCACCTATATTTGAAATGCCTATCGGCTTCTATATCTGAAATGCCTATCGGCACCTATTTTTAAAATGCCAATCGGCAACTATATCTGAAATGCCTATCGGCACCTATATCTGAAATGCCTATCGACACCTATATCCGAAATGCCTATCGACACCTATATCTGAAATGCCTATCGACACCTATATCTGAAAGGCCTATCGACACCTATATCTGAAATGCCTATCGACACCTATATCTGAAATGCCTATCGACACCTATATCTGAAATGCCTATCGAAACCTATATCTAAAATGCCTATCGACACCTATATCTGAAATGCCTATCGACACCTATATCTGAAATGCCTATCGACACCTATTTTTGAAATGCCTATCGGAAACTACATCTGAAATGCCTATCAGCACCTATATTTGAAATGCCTATCGGCAACCATATCTGGAATGCCTATCGGCACCTATATTTGAAATGCCTATTGGCTTCTATATTTGAAATGCCTATCGGCACCTATTTTTAAAATGCCAATCGGCAACTATATCTGAAATGCCTATCGGCACCTATATCTGAAATGCCTATCGACACCTATATCTGAAATGCCTATCGACACCTATATTTGAAATGCCTATCGACACCTATATCTGAAATGCCTATCGACACCTATATCGGAAATGCCTATCGACACCTATATCTGAAATGCCTATCGACACCTATATCTGAAATGCCTATCGACACCTATATCTGAAATGCCTATCGACACCTATATCTGAAATGCCTATCGACACCTATATCTGAAATGCCCATCGACACCTATTTTTGAAATGCCTATCGGAAACTACATCTGAAATGCCTATCAGCACCTATATTTGAAATGCCTATCGGCAACCATATCTGGAATGCCTATCGGCACCTATATTTGAAATGCCTATCGGCTTCTATATCTGAAATGCCTATCGGCACCTATTTTTAAAATGCCAATCGGCAACTATATCTGAAATGCCTATCGGCACCTATATCTGAAATGCCTATCGACACCTATATCCGAAATGCCTATCGACACCTATATCTGAAATGCCTATCGACACCTATATCTGAAATGCCTATCGACACCTATATCTGAAATGCCTATCGACACCTATATCTGAAATGCCTATCGACACCTATATCTGAAATGCCTATCGACACCTATATCTGAAATGCCTATCGACACCTATTTTTGAAATGCCTATCGGAAACTACATCTGAAATGCCTATCAGCACCTATATTTGAAATGCCTATCGGCTTCTATATCTGAAATGCCTATCGGCACCTATTTTTAAAATGCCAATCGGCAACTATATCTGAAATGCCTATCGACACCTATATCTGAAATGCCTATCGACACCTATATCTGAAATGCCTATCGACACCTATATCTGAAATGCCTATCGACACCTATATCTGAAATGCCTATCGACACCTATATCTGAAATGCCTATCGACACCTATATCTGAAATGCCTATCGACACCTATATCTGAAATGCCTATCGACACCTATATCTGAAATGCCTATCGACACCTATTTTTGAAATGCCTATCGGAAACTACATCTGAAATGCCTATCAACAACTATATTTGAAATGCCTATCGGCAACCATATCTGGAATGCCTATCGGCACCTATATTTGAAATGCCTATCGGCTTCTATATCTGAAATGCCTATCGGCACCTATTTTTAAGATGCCAATTGGCAACTATATCTGAAATGCCTATCGGCACCTATATCTGAAATGCCTATCGGCACCTATTTTTGAAATGCCTATCGGAAACTACATCTGAAATGCCTATCAGCTTCTATATTTGAAATTCCTATCGGCAACCATATCTGGAATGCCTATCGGCACCTATATTTGAAATGCCTATCGGCTTCTATATCTGAAATGCCTATCGGCACCTATTTTTAAAATGCCAACCGGTAACTATATCTGAAATGCCTATCGGCACCTATATTTGAAATGCCTATCGGCACCAATTTTGGAAATGCCTATCGGAAACTACATCTGGAATGCCTATCAGCACCTATATTTGAAATGCCTATCGGCAACCATATCTGAAATGCCTATCGGCACCTATATTTGAAATGCCTATCGGCTTCTATATCTGAAATGCCTATCGACACCTATTTTTAAAATGTCAATCGGCAACTATATCTGAAATGCCTATCGGCACCTATATCTGAAATGCCTATCGACACCTATATCTGAAATGCCTATCGACACCTATATCTGAAATGCCTATCGACACCTATATCTGAAATGCCTATCGACACCTATATCTGAAATGCCTATCGACACCTATTTTTGAAATGCCTATCGGAAACTACATCTGAAATGCCTATCAGCACCTATATTTGAAATGCCTATCGGCAACCATATCTGGAATGCCTATCGGCACCTATATTTGAAATGCCTATCGGCTTCTATATCTGAAATGCCTATCAGCACCTATTTTTGAAATGCCTATCGGCAACCATATCTGGAATGCCTATCGGCACCTATATTTGAAATGCCTATCGGCTTCTATATCTGAAATGCCTATCGGCACCTATTTTTAAGATGTTAATTGGCAACTATATCTGAAATGCCTATCGGCACCTATATCTGAAATGCCTATCGGCACCTATTTTTGAAATGCCTATCGGAAACTACATCTGAAATGCCTATCAGCTTCTATATTTGAAATTCCTATCGGCAACCATATCTGGAATGCCTATCGGCACCTATATTTGAAATGCCTATCGGCTTCTATATCTGAAATGCCTATCGGCACCTATTTTTAAAATGCCAATCGGCAACTATATCTGAAATGCCTATCGGCACCTATATCTGAAATGCCTATCGGCACTTATTTTTGAAATGCCTATCGGAAACTACATCTGAAATGCCTATCAGCACCTTTATTTGAAATGCCTATCGGCAACCATATCTGAAATGCTTATCGACATCTATATTTGAAATACCTATCGGCTTCTATATCTGAAATGCCTATCGGCACCTATTTTTAAAATGCCAACCGGTAACTATATCTGAAATGCCTATCGGCACCTATATTTGAAATGCCTATCGGCACCAATTTTTGAAATGCCTATCGGAAACTACATCTGGAATGCCTATCAGCACCTATATTTGAAATGCCTATCGGCAACCATATCTGGAATGCCTATCGGCACCTATATCTGAAATGCCTATCGACACCTATATCTGAAATGCCTATCGACACCTACATCTGAAATGCCTATCGGCACCTATATCTGAAATGCCTATCGGCACCTATATCTGAAATGCCTATCGACACCTATATCTGAAATGCCTATCGACACCTATATCTGAAATGCCTATCGACACCTATTTTTGAAATGCCTATCGGAAACTACATCTGAAATGCCTATCAGCACCTATATTTGAAATGCCTATCGGCAACCACATCTGGAATGCCTATCGGCACCTATATTTGAAATGCCTATCGGCTTCTATATCTGAAATGCCTATCGGCACCTATTTTTAAAATGCCAATCGGCAACTACATCTGAAATGCCTATCGGCACCTATATCTGAAATGCCTATCGACACCTATATCTGAAATGCCTATCGACACCTATATCTGAAATGCCTATCGACACCTATATCTCAAATGCCTATCGACACCTATATCTGAAATGCCTATCGACACCTATATCTGAAATGCCTATCGACACCTACATCTGAAATGCCTATCGACACCTATATCTGAAATGCCTATCGACACCTATATCTGAAATGCCTATCGACACCTATTTTTGAAATGCCTATCGGAAACTACATCTGAAATGCCTATCAGCACCTATATTTGAAATGCCTATCGGCACCTATATCTGAAATGCCTATCGACACCTATATCTGAAATGCCTATCGACACCTATATCTGAAATGCCTATCGACACCTATATCTGAAATGCCTATCGACACCTATATCTGAAATGCCTATCGACACCAAATCTGAAATGCCTATCGACACCTATTTTTGAAATGCCTATCGGAAACTACATCTGAAATGCCTATCAGCACCTATATTTGAAATGCCTATCGGCAACCATATCTGGAATGCCTATCGGCACCTATATTTGAAATGCCTATCGGCTTCTATATCTGAAATGCCTATCGGCACCTATTTTTAAAATGCCAATCAGCAACTATATCTGAAATGCCTATCGGCACCTATATCTGAAATGCCTATCGACACCTATATCTGAAATGCCTATCGACACCTATATCTGAAATGCCTATCGACACCTATATCTGAAATGCCTATCGACACCTATATCTGAAATGCCTATCGACACCTATATCTGAAATGCCTATCGACACCTATATCTGAAATGCCTATCGACACCTATATCTGAAATGCCTATCGACACCTATATCTGAAATGCCTATCGACACCTATATCTGAAATGCCTATCGACACCTATTTTTGAAATGCCTATCGGAAACTACATCTGAAATGCCTATCAGCACCTATATTTGAAATGCCTATCGGCAACCATATCTGGAATGCCTATCGGCACCTATATTTGAAATGTCTATCGGCTTCTATATCTGAAATGCCTATCGGCACCTATTTTTAAAATGCCAATCGGCAACTATATCTGAAATGCCTATCGGCACCTATATCTGAAATGCCTATCGACACCTATATCTGAAATGCCTATCGACACCTATATCTGAAATGCCTATCGACACCTATATCTGAAATGCCTATCGACACCTATATCTGAAATGCCTATCGACACCTATATCTGAAATGCCTATCGACACCTATATCTGAAATGCCTATCGACACCTATATCTGAAATGCCTATCGACACCTATTTTTGAAATGCCTATCGGAAACTACATCTGAAATGCCTATCAGCACCTATATTTGAAATGCCTATCGGCAACCATATCTGGAATGCCTATCGGCACCTATATTTGAAATGCCTATCGGCTTCTATATCTGAAATGCCTATCGGCACCTATTTTTAAAATGCCAATCGGCAACTATATCTTAAATGCCTATCGGCACCTATATCTGAAATGCCTATCGACACCTATATCTGAAATGCCTATCGACACCTATATCTGAAATGCCTATCGACACCTATATCTGAAATGCCTATCGACACCTATATCTGAAATGCCTATCGACACCTATATCTGAAATGCCTATCGACACCTATATCTGAAATGCCTATCGACACCTATTTTTGAAATGCCTATCGGAAACTACATCTGAAATGCCTATCAGCACCTATATTTGAAATGCCTATCGGCAACCATATCTGGAATGCCTATCGGCACCTATATTTGAAATGCCTATCGGCTTCTATATCTGAAATGCCTATCGGCACCTATTTTTAAAATGCCAATCGGCAACTATATCTGAAATGCCTATCGGCACCTATATCTGAAATGCCTATCGACACCTATATCTGAAATGCCTATCGACACCTATATCTGAAATGCCTATCGACACCTTTATCTGAAATGCCTATCAACACCTATATCTGAAATGCCTATCGACACCTATATCTGAAATGCCTATCGACACCTACAATCGAAATGCCTATCGACACCTATATCTGAAATGCCTATCGACACCTATTTTTGAAATGCCTATCGGAAACTACATCTGAAATGCCTATCAGCACCTATATTTGAAATGCCTATCGGCAACCATATCTGGAATGCCTATCGGCACCTATATTTGAAATGCCTATCGGCTTCTATATCTGAAATGCCTATCGGCACCTATTTTTAAAATGCCAATCGGCAACTATATCTGAAATGCCTATCGGCACCTATATCTGAAATGCCTATCGACACCTATATCTGAAATGCCTATCGACACCTATATCTGAAATGCCTATCGACACCTATATCTGAAATGCCTATCGACACCTATATCTGAAATGCCTATCGACACCTATATCTGAAATGCCTATCGACACCTATATCTGAAATGCCTATCGACACCTATATTTGAAATGCCTATCGACACCTATTTTTGAAATGCCTATCGGAAACTACAGCTGAAATGCCTATCAGCACCTATATTTGAAATGCCTATCGGCAACCATATCTGGAATGCCTATCGGCACATATATTTGAAATGCCTATCGGCTTCTATATCTGAAATGCCTATCGGCACCTATTTTTAAAATGCCAATCGGCAACTATATCTGAAATGCCTATCGGCACCTATATCTGAAATGCCTATCGACACCTATATCTGAAATGCCTATCGACACCTATATCTGAAATGCCTATCGACACCTATATCTGAAATGCCTATCGACACCTATATCTGAAATGCCTATCGACACCTATATCTGAAATGCCTATCGACACCTATATCTGAAATGCCTATCGACACCTATATCTGAAATGCCTATCGACACCTATATCTGAAATGCCTATCGACACCTATTTTTGAAATGCCTATCGGAAACTACATCTGAAATGCCTATCAGCACCTATATTTGAAATGCCTATCGGCAACCATATCTGGAATGCCAATCGGCACCTATATTTGAAATGCCTATCGGCTTCTATATCTGAAATGCCTATCGGCACCTATTTTTGAAATGCCAATCGGCAACTATATCTGAAATGCCTATCGGCACCTATATCTGAAATGCCTATCGACACCTATATCTGAAATGCCTATCGACACCTATATCTGAAATGCCTATCGACACCTATATCTGAAATGCCTATCGACACCTATATCTGAAATGCTTATCGACACCTATATCTGAAATGCCTATCGACACCTATATCTGAAATGCCTATCGACACCTATATCTGAAATGCCTATCAACACCTATTTTTGAAATGCCTATCGGAAACTACATCTGAAATGCCTATCAGCACCTATATTTGAAATGCCTATCGGCAACCATATCTGGAATGCCTATCGGCACCTATATTTGAAATGCCTATCGGCTTCTATATCTGAAATGCCTATCGGCACCTATTTTTAAAATGCCAATCGGCAACTATATCTGAAATGCCTATCGGCACCTATATCTGAAATGCCTATCGACACCTATATCTGAAATGCCTATCGACACCTATATCTGAAATGCCTATCGACACCTATATCTGAAATGCCTATCGACACCTATATCTGAAATGCCTATCGACACCTATATCTGAAATGCCTATCGACAACTATATTTGAAATGCCTATCGGCAACCATATCTGGAATGCCTATCGACACCTATATTTGAAATGCCTATCGGCTTCTATATCTGAAATGCCTATCGGCACCTATTTTTAAAATGCCAATCGGCAACTATATCTGAAATGCCTATCGGCACCTATATCTGAAATTCGTATCGACACCTATATCTGAAATGCCTATCGACACCTACATCTGAAATGCCTATCGACACCTATATCTGAAATGCCTATCGACACCTATATCTGAAATGCCTATCGACACCTACTTTTGAAATGCCTATCGGAAACTACATCTGAAATGCCTATCAGCACCTATATTTGAAATGCCTATCGGCAACCATATCTGGAATGCCTATCGGCACCTATAATTGAAATGCCTATCGGCTTATATATCTGAAACGCCTATCGGCACCTATTTTTAAAATGCCAATCGGCAACTATATCTGAAATGCCTATCGGCACCTATATCTGAAATGCCTATCGACACCTATATCTGAAATGCCTATCGAAACCTATATCTGAAATGCCTATCGACACCTATATCTGAAATGCCTATCGACACCTATATCTGAAATGCCTATCGACACCTATATCTGAAATGCCTATCGACACCTATATCTGAAATGCCTATTGACACCTATTTTTGAAATGCCTATCGGAAACTACATCTGAAATGCCTATCAGCACCTATATTTGAAATGCCTATCGGCAACCATATCTGGAATGCCTATCGGCACCTATATTTGAAATGCCTATCGGCTTCTATATCTGAAATGCCTATCGGCACCTATTTTTAAAATGCCAATCGGCAACTATATCTGAAATGCCTATCGGCACCTATATCTGAAATGCCTATCGGCACCTATTTTTGAAATGCCTTTCGGAAACTACATCTATAATGCCTATCTGCTCCTAAATTTGAAATGCCTATCGGCAACCATATCTGAAATGCCTATCGACACCTCTATTTGAAATACCTATCGGCTTCTATATCTGAATTGCCTATCGGCACCTGTTTTTAAAATGCCAATCGGCAACTATATCTGAAATGCCTATCGGCGCCTATATCTGAAATGCCTATTGGCATCAATTTTTGAAATGCCTATCGGAAACTACATCTAAAATGCCTATCAGCACCTATATTTGAAATGCCTATCGGCAAACATATCTGGAATGCCTATCGGCACCATAATTTGAAATGCCTTTCGGCTTCTATATCTGAAATGCCAATCGGCACCTATATCTGAAATGCCTATCGGCACCTATTTTTGTAATGCCTTTCGGAAACTACATCTGAAATGCCTATCTGCTCCTATATTTGAAATGCCTATCGGCAACCATATCTGAAATGCCTATCGACACTTATATTTGAAATACCTATCGGCTTCTATATCTGAAATGCCTATCGGCACCTATTTTTGAAATGCCTATCGGAAACTACATCTGAAATGCCTATCAGCACCTATATTTGAAATGCCTATCGGCAACCATATTTGGGATGCCTATCGGCACCTATATTTGAAATGCCTATTGGCTTCTATATCTGAAATGCCTATCGGCACCTATATCTGAAATGCCTATCGGCACCTATTTTTGTAATGCCTTTCGGAAACTACATCTGAAATGCCTATCTGCTCCTATATTTGAAATGCCTATCGGCAACCATATCTGAAATGCCTATCGACACTTATATTTGAAATACCTATCGGCTTCTATATCTGAAATGCCTATCGGCACCTATATCTGAAATGCCTATCGGCACCTATTTTTGAAATGCCTATCGGAAACTACATCTGAAATGCTTATCAGCACCTATATTTGAAATGCCTATCGGCAACCATATCTGAAATGCCTATCGACACCTATATTTGAAATACCTATCGGCTTCTATATCTGAAATGCCTATCGGCACCTATTTTTAAAATGCCAATCGGTAAATATATCTGAAATGCCTATCGGCACCTATATCTGAAATGCCTATCGGCACCAATTTCATAAAATGCCTATCGGAAACTACATCTGGAATGCCTATCAGCACCTATATTTGAAATGCCTATCAGCAACCACATCAGAAATGCCTATCGGCACCTATACCTGAAATGCCTTTCGGCATTTATATCTGAAATGCCTATCGACACCTATTTTTAAAATGCCAATCGGCAACTATATCTGAAATGCCTATCGGCACCTATATCTGAAATGCCTATCGGCACCTATTTTTGAAATGCCTATCGGAAACTACATCTGAAATACCTATCAGCACCTATATTTGAAATGCCTATCGGCAACCATATCTGAAATGCCTATCGACACCTATATTTGAAATACCTATCGGCTTCTATATCTGAAATGCCTATCGGCACCTATTTTTAAAATGCCAATCGGCAACTATATCTGAAATGCCTATCGGCACCTATATCTGAAATGCCTATCGGCACCAATTTTTGAAATGCCTATCGGAAACTACATCTGAAATGCCTATCAGCACCTATATTTGAAATGCCTATCGGCAACCATATCTTGAATGCTTATCGGCACCTATATTTGAAATGCCTATCGGCTTCAATATCTGAAATGCCTATCGGCTCCTATTTTTAAAATGCCAATCGGCAACTATATCTGAAATTCCTATCGGCACCTATATCTGAAATGCCTATCGGCACCTATTTTTGAAATGCTTATCGACAACTATATCTGAAATGCCTATCGACACCTATATCTGAAATGCCTATCGACACCTATATCTGAAATGCCTATCGACACCTATATCTGAAATGCCTATCGACACCTATATCTGAAATGCCTATCGACACCTATTTTTGAAATGCCTATCGGAAACTACATCTGAAATGCCTATCAGCACCTATATTTGAAATGCATATCGGCAACCATATCTGGAATGCCTATCGGCACCTATATTTGAAATGCCTATCGGCTTCTATATCTGAAATGCCTATCGGCACCTATTTTTAAAATGCCAATCGGCAACTATATCTGAAATGCCTATCGGCACCTATATCTGAAATGCCTATCGACACCTATATCTGAAATGCCTATCGACACCTATATCTGAAATGCCTATCGACACCTATATCTGAAATGCCTATCGACACCTATATCTGAAATGCCTATCGACACCTATATCTGAAATGCCTATCGACACCTATATCTGAAATGCCTATCGACACCTATATCTGAAATGCCTATCGACACCTATATCTGAAATGCCTATCGACACCTATATCTGAAATGCCTATCGACACCTATATCTGAAATGCCTATCGACACCTATATCTGAAATGCCTATCGACACCTATTTTTGAAATGCCTATCGGAAACTACATCTGAAATGCCTATCAGCATCTATATTTGAAATGCCTATCGGCAACCATATCTGGAATGCCTATCAGCACCTATATTTGAAATGCCTATCGGCTTCTATATCTGAAATGCCTATCGGCACCTATTTTTAAAATGCCAATCGGCAACTATATCTGAAATGCCTATCGGCACCTATATCTGAAATGCCTATCGACACCTATATCTGAAATGCCTATCGACACCTATATCTGAAATGCCTATCGACACCTATATCTGAAATGCCTATCGACACCTATATCTGAAATGCCTATCGACACCTATATCTGAAATGCCTATCGACACCTATATCTGAATTAATGCCTATCGACACCTATTTTTGAAATGCCTATCGGAAACTACATCTGAAATGCCTATCAGCACCTATATTTGAAATGCCTATCGGCAACCATATCTGGAATGCCTATCGGCACCTATATTTGAAATGCCTATCGGCTTCTATATCTGAAATGCCTATCGGCACCTATTTTTAAAATGCCAATCGGCAACTATATCTGAAATGCCTATCGGCACCTATATCTGAAATGCCTATCGACACCTATATCTGAAATGCCTATCGACACCTATATCTGAAATGCCTATCGACACCTATATCTGAAATGCCTATCGACACCTATATCTGAAATGCCTATCGACACCTATATCTAAAATGCCTATCGACACCTATATCTGAAATGCCTATCGACACCTATATCTGAAATGCCTATCGACACCTATTTTTGAAATGCCTATCGGAAACTACATCTGAAATGCCTATCAGCACCTATATTTGAAATGCCTATCGGCAACCATATCTGGAATGCCTATCGGCACCTATATTTGAAATGCCTATCGGCTTCTATATCTGAAATTCCTATCGGCACCTATTTTTAAAATGCCAATCGGCAACTATATCTGAAATGCCTATCGGCACCTATATCTGAAATGCCTATCGACACCTATATCTGAAATGCCTATCGACACCTATATCTGAAATGCCTATCGACACCTATATCTAAAATGCCTATCGACACCTATATCTGAAATGCCTATCGACACCTATATCTAAAATGCCTATCGACACCTATATCTGAAATGCCTATCGACACCTATATCTGAAATGCCTATCGACACCTTTATCGGAAATGCCTATCGACACCTATATCTGAAATGCCTATCGACACCTATTTTTGAAATGCCTATCGGAAACTACATCTGAAATGCCTATCAGCACCTATATTTGAAATGCCTATCGGCAACCATATCTGGAATGCCTATCGGCACCTATATTTGAAATGCCTATCGGCTTCTATATCTGAAATGCCTATCGGCACCTATTTTTAAAATGCCAATCGGCAACTATATCTGAAATGCCTATCGGCACCTATATCTGAAATGCCTATCGACACCTATATCTGAAATGCCTATCGACACCTATATCTGAAATGCCTATCGACACCTTTATCTGAAATGCCTATCAACACCTATATCTGAAATGCCTATCGACACCTATATCTGAAATGCCTATCGACACCTATATCTGAAATGCCTATCGACACCTATATCTGAAATGCCTATCGACACCTATTTTTGAAATGCCTATCGGAAACTACATCTGAAATGCCTATCAGCACCTATATTTGAAATGCCTATCGGCAACCATATCTGGAATGCCTATCGGCACCTATATTTGAAATGCCTATCGGCTTCTATATCTGAAATGCCTATCGGCACCTATTTTTAAAATGCCAATCGGCAACTATATCTGAAATGCCTATCGGCACCTATATCTGAAATGCCTATCGACACCTATATCTGAAATGCCTATCGACACCTATATCTGAAATGCCTATCGACACCTATATCTGAAATGCCTATCGACACCTATATCTGAAATGCCTATCGACACCTATATCTGAAATGCCTATCGACACCTATATCTGAAATGCCTATCGACACCTATATCTGAAATGCCTATCGACACCTATATCTGAAATGCCTATCGACACCTATATCTGAAATGCCTATCGACACCTTTATCTGAAATGCCTATCGACACCTATTTTTGAAATGCCTATCGGAAACTACATCTGAAATGCCTATCAGCACCTATATTTGAAATGCCTATCGGCAACCATATCTGGAATGCCAATCGGCACCTATATTTGAAATGCCTATCAGCTTCTATATCTGAAATGCCTATCGGCACCTATTTTTGAAATGCCAATCGGCAACTATATCTGAAATGCCTATCGGCACCTATATCTGAAATGCCTATCGACACCTATATCTGAAATGCCTATCGACACCTATATCTGAAATGCCTATCGACACCTATATCTGAAATGCCTATCGACACCTATATCTGAAATGCCTATCGACACCTATATCTGAAATGCCTATCGACACCTATATCTGAAATGCCTATCGACACCTATATCTGAAATGCCTATCGACACCTATTTTTGAAATGCCTATCGGAAACTACATCTGAAATGCCTATCAGCACCTATATTTGAAATGCCTATCGGCAACCATATCTGGATTGCCTATCGGCACCTATATTTGAAATGCCTATCGGCTTCTATATCTGAAATGCCTATCGGCACCTATTTTTAAAATGCCAATCGGCAACTATATCTGAAATGCCTATCGGCACCTATATCTGAAATGCCTATCGACACCTATATCTGAAATGCCTATCGACACCTATATCTGAAATGCCTATCGTCACCTATATCTGAAATGCTTATCGACACCTATATCTGAAATGCCTATCGACACCTATATCTGAAATGCCTATCGACACCTATATTTGAAATGCCTATCGGCAAACATATCTGGAATGCCTATCGACACCTATATTTGAAATGCCTATCGGCTTCTATATCTGAAATGCCTATCGGCACCTATTTTTAAAATGCCAATCGGCAACTATATCTGAAATGCCTATCGGCACCTATATCTGAAATT
This sequence comes from Venustoraphidia nigricollis, assembly GCA_034508555.1. Taxonomy (NCBI): domain Eukaryota; kingdom Metazoa; phylum Arthropoda; class Insecta; order Raphidioptera; family Raphidiidae; genus Venustoraphidia; species Venustoraphidia nigricollis. The sequence continues at coordinate 18,644 of JAVRKA010000694.1, forward strand.
CGTATCGACACCTATATCTGAAATGCCTATCGACACCTATATCTGAAATGCCTATCGACACCTATATCTGAAATGCCTATCGACACCTATATCTGAAATGCCTATCGACACCTATTTTTGAAATGCCTATCGGAAACTACATCTGAAATGCCTATCAGCACCTATATTTGAAATGCCTATCGGCAACCATATCTGGAATGCCTATCGGCACCTATATTTGAAATGCCTATCGGCTTATATATCTGAAATGCCTATCGGCACCTATTTTTAAAATGCCAATCGGCAACTATATCTGAAATGCCTATCGGCACCTATATCTGAAATGCCTATCGACACCTATATCTGAAATGCCTATCGACACCTATATCTGAAATGCCTATCGACACCTATATCTGAAATGCCTATCGACACCTATATCTGAAATGCCTATCGACACCTATATCTGAAATGCCTATCGACACCTATATCTGAAATGCCTATCGACACCTATATCTGAAATGCCTATCGACACCTTTATCGGAAATGCCTATCGACACCTATATCTGAAATGCCTATCGACACCTATTTTTGAAATGCCTATCGGAAACTACATCTGAAATGCCTATCAGCACCTATATTTGAAATGCCTATCGGCAACCATATCTGGAATGCCTATCGGCACCTATATTTGAAATGCCTATCGGCTTCTATATCTGAAATGCCTATCGGCACCTATTTTTAAAATGCCAATCGGCAACTATATCTGAAATGCCTATCGGCACCTATATCTGAAATGCCTATCGACACCTATATCTGAAATGCCTATCGACACCTATATCTGAAATGCCTATCGACACCTTTATCTGAAATGCCTATCAACACCTATATCTGAAATGCCTATCGACACCTATATTTGAAATGCCTATCGACACCTATATCTGAAATGCCTATCGACACCTATATCTGAAATGCCTATCGACACCTATTTTTGAAATGCCTATCGGAAACTACATCTGAAATGCCTATCAGCACCTATATTTGAAATGCCTATCGGCAACCATATCTGGAATGCCTATCGGCACCTATATTTGAAATGCCTATCGGCTTCTATATCTGAAATGCCTATCGGCACCTATTTTTAAAATGCCAATCGGCAACTATATCTGAAATGCCTATCGGCACCTATATCTGAAATGCCTATCGACACCTATATCTGAAATGCCTATCGACACCTATATCTGAAATGCCTATCGACACCTATATCTGAAATGCCTATCGACACCTATATCTGAAATGCCTATCGACACCTATATCTGAAATGCCTATCGACACCTATATCTGAAATGCCTATCGACACCTATATCTGAAATGCCTATCGACACCTATTTTTGAAATGCCTATCGGAAACTACATCTGAAATGCCTATCAGCACCTATATTTGAAATGCCTATCGGCAACCATATCTGGAATGCCTATCGGCAACTATATTTGAAATGCCTATCGGCTTCTATATCTGAAATGCCTATCGGCACCTATTTTTAAAATGCCAATCGGCAACTATATCTGAAATGCCTATCGGCACCTATATCTGAAATGCCTATCGACACCTATATCTGAAATGCCTATCGACACCTATATCTGAAATGCCTATCGACACCTATATCTGAAATGCCTATCGACACCTATATCTGAAATGCCTATCGACACCTATATCTGAAATGCCTATCGACACCTATATCTGAAATGCCTATCGACACCTATATCTGAAATGCCTATCGACACCTATATCTGAAATGCCTATCGACACCTATTTTTGAAATGCCTATCGGAAACTACATCTGAAATGCCTATCAGCACCTATATTTGAAATGCCTATCGGCAACCATATCTGGAATGCCAATCGGCACCTATATTTGAAATGCCTATCGGCTTCTATATCTGAAATGCCTATCGGCACCTATTTTTGAAATGCCAATCGGCAACTATATCTGAAATGCCTATCGGCACCTATATCTGAAATGCCTATCGACACCTATATCTGAAATGCCTATCGACACCTATATCTGAAATGCCTATCGACACCTATATCTGAAATGCCTATCGACACCTATTTTTGAAATGCCTATCGGAAACTACATCTGAAATGCCTATCAGCACCTATATTTGAAATGCCTATCGGCAACCATATCTGGAATGCCTATCGGCACCTATATTTGAAATGCCTATCGGCTTCTATATCTGAAATGCCTATCGGCACCTATTTTTAAAATGCCAATCGGCAACTATATCTGAAATGCCTATCGGCACCTATATCTGAAATGCCTATCGACACCTATATCTGAAATGCCTATCGACACCTATATCTGAAATGCCTATCGACACCTATATCTGAAATGCCTATCGACACCTATATCTGAAATGCCTATCGACACCTATATCTGAAATGCCTATCGACACCTATATTTGAAATGCCTATCGGCAACCATATCTGGAATGCCTATCGCCACCTATATTTGAAATGCCTATCGGCTTCTATATCTGAAATGCCTATCGGCACCTATTTTTAAAATGCCAATCGGCAACTATATCTGAAATGCCTATCGGCACCTATATCTGAAATTCGTATCGACACCTATATCTGAAATGCCTATCGACACCTACATCTGAAATGCCTATCGACACCTATATCTGAAATGCCTATCGACACCTATATCTGAAATGCCTATCGACACCTATTTTTGAAATGCCTATCGGAAACTACATCTGAAATGCCTATCAGCACCTATATTTGAAATGCCTATCGGCAACCATATCTGGAATGCCTATCGGCACCTATATTTGAAATGCCTATCGGCTTATATATCTGAAATGCCTATCGGCACCTATTTTTAAAATGCCAATCGGCAACTATATCTGAAATGCCTATCGGCACCTATATCTGAAATTCGTATCGACACCTATATCTGAAATGCCTATCGACACCTACATCTGAAATGCCTATCGACACCTATATCTGAAATGCCTATCGACACCTATATCTGAAATGCCTATCGACACCTATATCTGAAATGCCTATCGACACCTATATCTGAAATGCCTATCGACACCTATATCTGAAATGCCTATCGACACCTATATCTGAAATGCCTATCGACACCTATATCTGAAATGCCTATCGACACCTATATCGGAAATGCCTATCGACACCTATTTTTGAAATGCCTATCGGAAACTACATCTGAAATGCCTATCAGCACCTATATTTGAAATGCCTATCGGCAACCATATCTGGAATGCCTATCGGCACCTATATTTGAAATGCCTATCGGCTTCTATATCTGAAATGCCTATCGGCACCTATTTTTAAAATGCCAATCGGCAACTATATCTGAAATGCCTATCGGCACCTATATCTGAAATGCCTATCGGCACCTATTTTTGAAATGCCTTTCGGAAACTACATCTATAATGCCTATCTGCTCCTAAATTTGAAATGCCTATCGGCAACCATATCTGAAATGCCTATCGACACCTCTATTTGAAATACCTATCGGCTTCTATATCTGAATTGCCTATCGGCACCTGTTTTTAAAATGCCAATCGGCAACTATATCTGAAATGCCTATCGGCACCTATATCTGAAATGCCTATTGGCATCAATTTTTGAAATGCCTATCGGAAACTACATCTAAAATGCCTATCAGCACCTATATTTGAAATGCCTATCGGCAACCATATCTGGAATGCCTATCGGCACCATAATTTGAAATGCCTTTCGGCTTCTATATCTGAAATGCCAATCGGCACCTATATCTGAAATGCCTATCGGCACCTATTTTTGTAATGCCTTTCGGAAACTACATCTGAAATGCCTATCTGCTCCTATATTTGAAATGCCTATCGGCAACCATATCTGAAATGCCTATCGACACTTATATTTGAAATACCTATCGGCTTCTATATCTGAAATGCCTATCGGCACCTATTTTTGAAATGCCTATCGGAAACTACATCTGAAATGCCTATCAGCACCTATATTTGAAATGCCTATCGGCAACCATATCTGGGATGCCTATCGGCACCTATATTTGAAATGCCTATTGGCTTCTATATCTGAAATGCCTATCGGCACCTATATCTGAAATGCCTATCGGCACCTATTTTTGTAATGCCTTTCGGAAACTACATCTGAAATGCCTATCTGCTCCTATATTTGAAATGCCTATCGGCAACCATATCTGAAATGCCTATCGACACTTATATTTGAAATACCTATCGGCTTCTATATCTGAAATGCCTATCGGCATCTGTTTTTAAAATGCTAATCGGCAACTATATCTGAAATGCCTATCGGCACCTATATCTGAAATGCCTATCGGCACCTATTTTTGAAATGCCTATCGGAAACTACATCTGAAATGCTTATCAGCACCTATATTTGAAATGCCTATCGGCAACCATATCTGAAATGCCTATCGACACCTATATTTGAAATACCTATCGGCTTCTATATCTGAAATGCCTATCGGCACCTATTTTTAAAATGCCAATCGGTAAATATATCTGAAATGCCTATCGGCACCTATATCTGAAATGCCTATCGGCACCAATTTCATAAAATGCCTATCGGAAACTACATCTGGAATGCCTATCAGCACCTATATTTGAAATGCCTATCAGCAACCACATCAGAAATGCCTATCGGCACCTATACCTGAAATGCCTTTCGGCATTTATATCTGAAATGCCTATCGACACCTATTTTTAAAATGCCAATCGGCAACTATATCTGAAATGCCTATCGGCACCTATATCCGAAATGCCTATCGGCACCTATTTTTGAAATGCCTATCGGAAACTACATCTGAAATGCCTATCAGCACCTATATTTAAAATGCCTATCGGCAACCATATCTGAAATGCCTATCGACACCTATATTTGAAATACCTATCGGCTTCTATATCTGAAATGCCTATCGGCACCTATTTTTAAAATGCCAATCGGCAACTATATCTGAAATGCCTATCGGCACCTATATCTGAAATGCCTATCGGCACCAATTTTTGAAATGCCTATCGGAAACTACATCTGAAATGCCTATCAGCACCTATATTTGAAATGCCTATCGGCAACCATATCTGGAATGCCTATCGGCACCTATATTTGAAATGCCTATCGGCTTCTATATCTGAAATGCCTATCGGCACCCATTTTTAAAATGCCAATCGGCAACTATATCTGAAATGCCTATTGGCACCTATATCTGAAATGCCTATCGGCAGCTATTTTTGAAATGCCTATCAGAAACTACATCTAAAATGCCTATCAGCACCTATATTTGAAATGCCTATCGGCAACCATATCTGGAATGCCTATCGGCACCTATATTTGAAATGCCTATCGGCTTCTATATTTGAAATGCCTATCGGCAACTATATCTGAAATGCCTATCGACACCTATATTTGAAATACTTATCGGCTCCTATATCTGAAATGCCTATCGGCACCTATTTTAAAAATTCCAATCGGTAACTATATCTGAAATGCCTATCGGCACCTATATCTAAAATGCCTATCGGCACCAATTTTTGAAATGCCTATCGGAAACTACATCTGGAATGCCCATCAGCACCTATATTTAAAATGCCTATCGGCAATCATATCTGGAATGCCTATCGGCACCTATATTTGAATTGCCTATCGGCTTCTATATCTGAAATGCCTATCGACACCTATTTTTAAAATGCCAATCGGCAACTATATCTGAAATGCCTATCGGCACCTATATCTGAAATGCCTATCGGCACCTATTTTTAAAATGCCAATCGGCAACTATATCTGAAATGCCTATCGGCTTCTATATCTGAAATGCCTATCGGCACCTATTTTTGAAATGCCTATCGGAAACTACATCTGAAATGCCTATCAGCACCTATATTTGAAATGCCTATCGGCAACCATATCTGGAATGTCTATCGGCACCTATATTTGAAATGCCTATCGGCTTCTATATCTGAAATGCCTATCGGCACCTATTTTTAAAATGCCAATCGGCAACTATATCTGAAATGCCTATCAGCACCTATATCTGAAATGCCTATCGGCACCTATTTTTGAAATGCCTATCGGAAACTACATCTGAAATGCCTATCAGCACCTATATTTGAAATGCCTATCGGCAACCATATCTGGAATGCCTATCGGCACCTATATTTGAAATGCCTATCGGCTTCTATATCTGAAATGCCTATCGGCACCTATATTTGAAATGCCTATCGGCTTCTATATCTGAAATGCCTATCGGCACCTATTTTTAAAATGCCAATCGGCAACTATATCTGAAATGCCAATCGGCAACTATATCTGAAATGCCTATCGGCACCTATATCTGAAATGCCTATCGGCACCTATTTTTGAAATGCCTATCGGAAACTACACCTGAAATGCCTATCAGCACTTATATTTGAAATGCCTATCGTCAACTATATCTGGAATGCCTATCGGCACCTATATTTGAAATGCCTATCGGCTTCTATATCTGAAATGCCTATCGGCACCTATTTTTAAAATGCCAATCGGCAACTATATCTGAAATGCCTATCGGCACCTATATCTGAAATGCCTATCGGCACCTATTTTTGAAATGCCTATCGGAAACTACATCTAAAATGCTTATCAGCACCTATATTTGAAATGCCTATCGGCAACCATATCTGGAATGCCGATCGGCACCTATATTTGAAATGCCTATCGGCTCCTATATCTGAAATGCCTATCGGCACCTTTTTTTAAAATGCAAATCGGCATCTATATCTGAAATGCCTATCGGCACCTATATCTGAAATGCCTATCGGCAACTATTTTTCAAATGCCTATCGGAAACTACATCTGAAATGCCTATCAGCACCTATATTTGAAATGCCTATCGGCAACCATATCTGGAATGCCGATCGGCACCTATATTTGAAATGCCTATCGGCTCCTATATCTGAAATGCCTATCGGCACCTTTTTTTAAAATGCAAATCGGCAACTATATCTGAAATGCCTATCGGCACCTATATCTGAAATGCCTATCGGCAACTATTTTTCAAATGCCTATCGGAAACTACATCTGAAATGCCTATCAGCACCTATATCTGAAATGCCTATCGGTATCTATTTTTAAAATACTTATCGGAAACTACATCTGAAATGCCTATCAGCACCTATATTTGAAATGCCTATCGGCTTCTATAACTGAAATGCCTATCGGCACCTATTTTAAAAATGCCAATCGGCAACTATATCTGAAATGCCTATCGGCACCTATATCTGAAATGCCTATCGGCACCTATTTTTGAAATGCCTATCGAAAACTACATCTGAAATGCCTATCAGCACCTATATTTGAAATGCCTATCGGCAACCACATCAGAAATGCCTATCGGCACTTATATCTGAAATGCCTTTCGGCATTTATATCTGAAATGCCTATCCACACCTATATTTGAAATGCCTATCGGCACCTATATTTTAAATGCCTATCGGCAACCATATCTGATATGCCTATCGGCACCTATATCTGAATTGCCTATCGGCAACTATATCTGAAATGCCTATCGGCACCTATATCTGAAATGCCTATCGACACCTATATCTGAAATGCCTATCGACACCTATATCTGAAATGCCTATCGACACCTATATCTGAAATGCCTATCGACACCTATATCTGAAATGCCTATCGACACCTATATCTGAAATGCCTATCGACACCTTTATCTGAAATGCCTATCGACACCTATATCTGAAATGCCTATCGACACCTATATCTGAAATGCCTATCGACACCTATATCTGAAATGCCTATCGACACCTATTTTTGAAATGCCTATCAGAAACTACATCTGAAATGCCTATCAGCACCTATATTTGAAATGCCTATCGGCAACCATATCTGGAATGCCTATCGGCACCTATATTTAAAATGCCTATCGGCTTCTATATCTGAAATGCCTATCGGCACCTATTTTTAAAATGCCAATAGGCAACTATATCTGAAATGCCTATCGGCACCTATATCTGAAATGCCTATCGACACCTATATCTGAAATGCCTATCGACACCTATATCTGAAATGCCTATCGACACCTATTTTTGAAATGCCTATCGGAAACTACATCTGATATGCCTATCAGCACCTATATTTGAAATGCCTATCGGCAACTATATCTGGAATGCCTATCGGCACCTATATTTGAAATGCCTATCGGCTTCTATATCTTAAATGCCTATCGGCACCTATTTTTAAAATGCCAATCGGCAACTATATCTGAAATGCCTATCGGCACCTATATCTGAAATGCCTATCGACACCTATATCTGAAATGCCTATCGACACCTATATCTGAAATGCCTATCGACACCTATATCTGAAATGCCTATCGACACCTATATCTGAAATGCCTCTCGACACCTATATCTGAAATGCCTATCGACACCTATATCTGAAATGCCTATCGACACCTATATCTGAAATGCCTATCGACACCTATTTTTGAAATGCCTATCGGAAACTACATCTGAAATGCCTATCAGCACCTATATTTGAAATGCCTATCGGCAACCATATCTGGAATGCCTATCGGCACCTATATTCGAAATGCCTATCGGCTTCTATATCTGAAATGCCTATCGACACCTATATCTGAAATGCCTATCGACACCTATATCTGAAATGCCTATCGACACCTATATCTGAAATGCCTATCGACACCTATTTTTGAAATGCCTATCGGAAACTACATCTGAAATGCCTATCAGCACCTATATTTGAAATGCCTATCGGCAACCATATCTGGAATGCCTATCGGCACCTATATTCGAAATGCCTATCGGCTTCTATATCTGAAATGCCTATCGGCACCTATTTTTAAAATGCCAATCGGCAACTATATCTGAAATGCCTATCGGCACCTATATCTGAAATGCCTATCGACACCTATATCTGAAATGCCTATCGACACCTATATCTGAAATGCCTATCGACACCTATATCTGAAAAGCCTATCGACACCTATATATGAAATGCCTATCGACACCTATATCTGAAATGCCTATCGACACCTATTTTTGAAATGCCTATCGGAAACTACATCTGAAATGCCTATCAGCACCTATATTTGAAATGCCTATCAACAACCATATCTGGAATGCCTATCGGCACCTATATTTGAAATGCCTATCGGCTTCTATATCTGAAATGCCTATCGGCACCTATTTTTAAAATGCCAATCGGCAACTATATCTGAAATGCCTATCGGCACCTATATCTGAAATGCCTATCGACACCTATATCTGAAATGCCTATCGACACCTATATCTGAAATGCCTATCGACACCTATATCTGACATGCCTATCGACACCTATATCTGAAATGCCTATGGACACCTATATCTGAAATGCCTATCGACACCTATATCTGAAATGCCTATCGACACCTATATCTGAAATGCCTATCGACACCTATATCTGAAATGCCTATCGACACCTATTTTTGAAATGCCTATCGGAAACTACATCTGAAATGCCTATCAGCACCAATATTTGAAATGCCTATCGGCAACCATATCTGGAATGCCTATTGGCACCTATATTTGAAATGTCTATCGGCTTCTATATCTGAAATGCCTATCGGCACCTATTTTTAAAATGCCAATCGGCATCTATATCTGAAATGCCTATCGGCACCTATATCTGAAATGCCTATCGACACCTATATCTGAAATGCCTATCGACACCTATATCTGAAATGCCTATCGACACCTATATCTGAAATGCCTATCGACACCTATATCTGAAATGCCTATCGACACCTATATCTGAAATGCCTATTGACACCTATATCTGAAATGCCTATCGACACCTATATCTGAAATGCCTATCGACACCTATTTTTGAAATGCCTATCGGAAACTACATCTGAAATGCCTATCAGCACCTATATTTGAAATGCCTATTGGCAACCATATCTGGAATGCCTATCGGCACCTATATTTGAAATGCCTATCGGCTTCTATATCTGAAATGCCTATCGGCACCTATTTTTAAAATGCCAATCGGCAACTATATCTGAAATGCCTATCGGCACCTATATCTGAAATGCCTATCGACACCTATATCTGAAATGCCTATCGACACCTATATCTGAAATGCCTATCGACACCTATATCTGAAATGCCTATCGACACCTATATCTGAAATGCCTATCGACACCTATATCTGAAATGCCTATCGACACCTATTTTAGAAATGCCTATCGGAAACTACATCTGAAATGCCTATCAGCACCTATATTTGAAATGCCTATCGGCAACCATATCTGGAATGCCTATCGGCACCTATATTTGAAATGCCTATCGGCTTCTATATCTGAAATGCCTATCGGCACCTATTTTTAAAATGCCAATCGGCAACTATATCTGAAATGCCTATCGGCACCTATATCTGAAATGCCTATCGACACCTATATCTGAAATGCCTATCGACACCTATATCTGAAATGCCTATCGACACCTATATCTGAAATGCCTATCGACACCTATATCTGAAATGCCTATCGACACCTATATCTGAAATGCCTATCGACACCTATATCTGAAATGCCTATCGACACCTATATCTGAAATGCCTATCGAAACCTATTTTTGAAATGCCTATCGGAAACTACATCTGAAATGCCTATCAGCACCTACTTTTGAAATGCCTATCGGCAACCATATCTGGAATGCCTATCGGCACCTATATTTGAAATGCCTATCGGCTTCTATATCTGAAATGCCTAATGGCACCTATTTTTAAAATGCCAATCGGCAACTATATCTGAAATGCCTATCGGCACCTATATCTGAAATGCCTATCGACTCCTATATCTGAAATGCCTATCGACACCTATATCTGAAATGCCTATCGACACCTATATCTGAAATGCCTATCGACACCTATATCTGAAATGCCTATCGACACCTATATCTGAAATGCCTATCGACACCTATATCTGAAATTCCTATCGACACCTATATCTGAAATGCCTATCGACACCTATTTTTGAAATGCCTATCGGAAACTACATCTGAAATGCCTATCAGCACCTATATTTGAAATGCCTATCGGCAACCATATCTGGAATGCCTATCGGCACCTATATTTGAAATGCCTATCGGCTTCTATATCTGAAATGCCTATCGGCACCTATTTTTAAAATGCCAATCGGCAACTATATCTGAAATGCCTATCGGCACCTATATCTGAAATGCCTATCGACACCTATATCTGAAATGCCTATCGACACCTATATCTGAAATGCCTATCGACACCTATATCTGAAATGCCTATCGACACCTATATCTGAAATGCCTATCGACACCTATATCTGAAATGCCTATCGACACCTATATCTGAAATGCCTATCGACACCTATTTTTGAAATGCCTATCGGAAACTACATCTGAAATGCCTATCAGCACCTATATTTGAAATGCCTATCGGCAACCATATCTGGAATGCCTATCGGCACCTATATTTGAAATGCCTATCGGCTTCTATATCTGAAATGCCTATCGGCACCTATTTTTAAAATGCCAATCGGCAACTATATCTGAAATGCCTATCGGCTCCTATATCTTAAATGCCTATCGACACCTATATCTGAAATGCCTATCGACACCTATATCTGAAAAGCCTATCGACACCTATATCTGAAATGCCTATCGACACCTATATCTGAAATGCCTATCGACACCTATATCTGAAATGCCTATCGACACCTATATCTGAAATGCCTATCGACACCTATATCTGAAATGCCTATCGACACCTATTTTTGAAATGCCTATCGGAAACTACATCTGAAATGCCTATCAGCACCTATATTTGAAATGCCTATCGGCAACCATATCTGGAATGCCTATCGGCAACTATATTTGAAATGCCTATCGGCTTCTATATCTGAAATGCCTATCGGCACCTATTTTTAAAATGCCAATCTGAACTATATCTGAAATGCCTATCGGCACCTATATCTGAAATGCCTATCGGCACCTATTTTTGAAATGCGTATAGGAAACTACATCTGAAATGCCTATCAGCACTTATATTTGAAATGCCTATCGGCAACCATATCTGGAATGCCTATCGGCACCTATATTTGAAATGTCTATCGGCTTCTATATCTGAAATGCCTATCGGCACCCATTTTTAAAATGCCAATCGGCAACTATATCTAAAATGCCTATCGGCACCTATATCTGAAATGCCTATCGATATCTATTTTTGAAATACTTATCGGAAACTACATCTGAAATGCCTATCAGAACCTATATTTGAAATGCCTATCGGCTTCTATATCTGAAATGCCTATCGGCACCTATTTTAAAAATGCCAATCGGCAACTATATCTGAAATGCCTATCGGCACCTATATCTGAAATGCCTATCGGCACCTATTTTTGAAATGCCTATCGAAAACTACATCTGAAATGCCTATCAGCACCTATATTTGAAATGCCCATCGGCAACCACATCAGAAATGCCTATCGGCACCTATATCTGAAATGCCTTTCGGCATTTATATCTGAAATGCCTATCCACATCTATATTGGAAATGCCTATCGGCACCTATATTTTAAATGCCTATCGGCAACCATATCTGATATGCCTATCGGCACCTATATCTGAAATGCCTATCGGCAACTATATCTGAAATGCCTATCGGCACCTATATCTGAAATGCCTATCGACACCTATATCTGAAATGCCTATCGACACCTATATCTGAAATGCCTATCGACACCTATATCTGAAATGCCTATCGACACCTATATCTGAAATGCCTATCGACACCTATATCTGAAATGCCTATCGACACCTATTTTTGAAATGCCTATCGGAAACTACATCTGATATGCCTATCAGCACCTATATTTGAAATGCCTATCGGCAACTATATCTGGAATGCCTATCGGCACCTATATTTGAAATGCTTATCGGCTTCTATATCTTAAATGCCTATCGGCACCTATTTTTAAAATGCCAATCGGCAACTATATCTGAAATGCCTATCGGCACCTATATCTGAAATGCCTATCGACACCTATATCTGAAATGCCTATCGACACCTATATCTGAAATGCCTATCGACACCTATATCTGAAATGCCTATCGACACCTATATCTGAAATGCCTCTCGACACCTATATCTGAAATGCCTATCGACACCTATATCTGAAATGCCTATCGACACCTATATCTGAAATGCCTATCGACACCTATTTTTGAAATGCCTATCGGAAACTACATCTGAAATGCCTATCAGCACCTATATTTGAAATGCCTATCGGCAACCATATCTGGAATGCCTATCATCACCTATATTTGAAATGCCTATCGGCTTCTATATCTGAAATGCCTATCGGCACCTATTTTTAAAATGCCAATCGGCAACTATATCTGAAATGCCTATCGGCACCTATATCTGAAATGCCTATCGACACCTATATCTGAAATGCCTATCGACACCTATTTTTGAAATGCCTATCGGAAACTACATCTGAAATGCCTATCAGCACCTATATTTGAAATGCCTATCGGCAACCATATCTGGAATGCCTATCGGCACCTATATTCGAAATGCCTATCGGCTTCTATATCTGAAATGCCTATCGACACCTATATCTGAAATGCCTATCGACACCTATATCTGAAATGCCTATCGACACCTATTTTTGAAATGCCTATCGGAAACTACATCTGAAATGCCTATCAGCACCTATATTTGAAATGCCTATCGGCAACCATATCTGGAATGCCTATCGGCACCTATATTCGAAATGCCTATCGGCTTCTATATCTGAAATGCCTATCGGCACCTATTTTTAAAATGCCAATCGGCAACTATATCTGAAATGCCTATCGGCACCTATATCTGAAATGCCTATCGACACCTATATCTGAAATGCCTATCGACACCTATATCTGAAATGCCTATCGACACCTATATCTGAAATGCCTATCGACACCTATATCTGAAATGCCTATCGACACCTATATCTGAAATGCCTATCGACACCTATTTTTGAAATGCCTATCGGAAACTACATCTGAAATGCCTATCAGCACCTATATTTGAAATGCCTATCGGCAACCATATCTGGAATGCCTATCGGCACCTATATTTGAAATGCCTATCGGCTTCTATATCTGAAATGCCTATCGACACCTATATCTGAAATGCCTATGGACACCTATATCTGAAATGCCTATCGACACCTATATCTGAAATGCCTATCGACACCTATATCTGAAATGCCTATCGACACCTATATCTGAAACGCCTATCGACACCTATTTTTGAAATGCCTATCGGAAACTACATCTGAAATGCCTATCAGCACCAATATTTGAAATGCCTATCGGCAACCATATCTGGAATGCCTATCGGCACCTATATTTGAAATGTCTATCGGCTTCTATATCTGAAATGCCTATCGGCACCTATTTTTAAAATGCCAATCGGCAACTATATCTGAAATGCCTATCGGCACCTATATCTGAAATGCCTATCGACACCTATATCTGAAATGCCTATCGACACCTATATCTGAAATGCCTATCGACACCTATATCTGAAATGCCTATCGACACCTATATCTGAAATGCCTATCGACACCTATATCTGAAATGCCTATTGACACCTATATCTGAAATGCCTATCGACACCTATATCTGAAATGCCTATCGACACCTATTTTTGAAATGCCTATCGGAAACTACATCTGAAATGCCTATCAGCACCTATATTTGAAATGCCTATCGGCAACCATATCTGGAATGCCTATCGGCACCTATATTTGAAATGCCTATCGGCTTCTATATCTGAAATGCCTATCGGCACCTATTTTTAAAATGCCAATCGGCAACTATATCTGAAATGCCTATCGGCACTTATATCTGAAATGCCTATCGACACCTATATCTGAAATGCCTATCGACACCTATATCTGAAATGCCTATCGACACCTATATCTGAAATGCCTATCGACACCTATATCTGAAATGCCTATCGACACCTATATCTGAAATGCCTATCGACACCTATTTTAGAAATGCCTATCGGAAACTACATCTGAAATGCCTATCAGCACCTATATTTGAAATGCCTATCGGCAACCATATCTGGAATGCCTATCGGCACCTATATTTGAAATGCCTATCGGCTTCTATATCTGAAATGCCTATCGGCACCTATTTTTAAAATGCCAATCGGCAACTATATCTGAAATGCCTATCGGCACCTATATCTGAAATGCCTATCGACACCTTTATCTGAAATGCCTATCGACACCTATATCTGAAATGCCTATCGACACCTATATCTGAAATGCCTATCGACACCTATATCTGAAATGCCTATCGACACCTATATCTGAAATGCCTATCGACACCTATATCTGAAATGCCTATCGACACCTATATCTGAAATGCCTATCGACACCTATTTTTGAAATGCCTATCGGAAACTACATCTGAAATGCCTATCAGCACCTACATTTGAAATGCCTATCGGCAACCATATCTGGAATGCCTATCGGCACCTATATTTGAAATGCCTATCGGCTTCTATATCTGAAATGCCTAATGGCACCTATTTTTAAAATGCCAATCGGCAACTATATCTGAAATGCCTATCGGCACCTATATCTGAAATGCCTATCGACACCTATATCTGAAATGCCTATCGACACCTATATCTGAAATGCCTATCGACACCTATATCTGAAATGCCTATCGACACCTATATCTGAAATGCCTATCGACACCTATATCTGAAATGCCTATCGACACCTATATCTGAAATTCCTATCGACACCTATATCTGAAATGCCTATCGACACCTATTTTTGAAATGCCTATCGGAAACTACATCTGAAATGCCTATCAGCACCTATATTTGAAATGCCTATCGGCAACCATATCTGGAATGCCTATCGGCACCTATATTTGAAATGCCTATCGGCTTCTATATCTGAAATGCCTATCGGCACCTATTTTTAAAATGCCAATCGGCAACTATATCTGAAATGCCTATCGGCACCTATATCTGAAATGCCTATCGACACCTATATCTGAAATGCCTATCGACACCTATATCTGAAATGCCTATCGACACCTATATCTGAAATGCCTATCGACACCTATATCTGAAATGCCTATCGACACCTATATCTGAAATGCCTATCGACACCTATATCTGAAATGCCTATCGACACCTATTTTTGAAATGCCTATCGGAAACTACATCTGAAATGCCTATCAGCACCTATATTTGAAATGCCTATCGGCAACCATATCTGGAATGCCTATCGGCACCTATATTTGAAATGCCTATCGGCTTCTATACCTGAAATGCCTATCGGCACCTATTTTTAAAATGCCAATCGGCAACTATATCTGAAATGCCTATCGGCTCCTATATCTTAAATGCCTATCGACACCTATATCTGAAATGCCTATCGACACCTATATCTGAAAAGCCTATCGACACCTATATCTGAAATGCCTATCGACACCTATATCTGAAATGCCTATCGACACCTATATCTGAAATGCCTATCGACACCTATATCTGAAATGCCTATCGACACCTATATCTGAAATGCCTATCGACACCTATATCTGAAATGCCTATCGACACCTATTTTTGAAATGCCTATCGGAAACTACATCTGAAATGCCTATCAGCACCTATATTTGAAATGCCTATCGGCAACCATATCTGGAATGCCTATCGGCAACTATATTTGAAATGCTTATCGGCTTCTATATCTGAAATGCCTATCGGCACCTATTTTTAAAATGCCAATCGGCAACTATATCTGAAATGCCTATCGGCACCTATATCTGAAATGCCTATCGGCACCTATTTTTGAAATGCGTATAGGAAACTACATCTGAAATGCCTATCAGCACTTATATTTGAAATGCCTATCGGCAACCATATCTGGAATGCCTATCGGCACCTATATTTGAAATGTCTATCGGCTTCTATATCTGAAATGCCTATCGGCACCCATTTTTAAAATTCCAATCGGCAACTATATCTAAAATGCCTATCGGCACCTATATCTGAAATGCCTATCGGTATCTATTTTTGAAATACTTATCGGAAACTACATCTGAAATGCCTATCAGAACCTATATTTGAAATGCCTATCGGCTTCTATATCTGAAATGCCTATCGGCACCTATTTTAAAAATGCCAATCGGCAACTATATCTGAAATGCCTATCGGCACCTATATCTGAAATGCCTATCGGCACCTATTTTTGAAATGCCTATCGAAAACTACATCTGAAATGCCTATCAGCACCTATATTTGAAATGCCTATCGGCAACCACATCAGAAATGCCTATCGGCACCTATATCTGAAATGCCTTTCGGCATTTATATCTGAAATGCCTATCCACATCTATATTGGAAATGCCTATCGGCACCTATATTTTAAATGCCTATCGGCAACCATATCTGATATGCCTATCGGCACCTATATCTGAAATGCCTATCGGCAACTATATCTGAAATGCCTATCGGCACCTATATCTGAAATGCCTATCGACACCTATATCTGAAATGCCTATCGACACCTATATCTGAAATGCCTATCGACACCTATATCTGAAATGCCTATCGACACCTATATCTGAAATGCCTATCGACACCTATATCTGAAATGCCTATCGACACCTTTATCTGAAATGCCTATCGACACCTATATCTGAAATGCCTATCGACACCTATATCTGAAATGCCTATCGACACCTATATCTGAAATGCCTATCGACACCTATTTTTGAAATGCCTATCGGAAACTACATCTGAGATGCCTATCAGCACCTATATTTGAAATGCCTATCGGCAACCATACCTGGAATGCCTATCGGCACCTATATTTGAAATGCCTATCGGCTTCTATATCTGAAATGCCTATCGGCACCTATTTTTAAAATGCCAATCGGCAACTATATCTGAAATGCCTATCGGCACCTATATCTGAAATGCCTATCGACACCTATATCTGAAATGCCTATCGACACCTATATCTGAAATGCCTATCGACACCTATATCTGAAATGCCTATCGACACCTATATCTGAAATGCCTATCGACACCTATATCTGAAATGCCTATCGACACCTATATCTGAAATGCCTATCGACACCTATATCTGAAATGCCTAACGACACCTATTTTTGAAATGCCTATCGGAAACTACATCTGAAATGCCTATCAGCACCTATATTTGAAATGCCTATCGGCAACCATATCTGGAATGCCTATCGGCACCTATATTTGAAATGCCTATCGGCTTCTATATCTGAAATGCCTATCGGCACTTATTTTTAAAATGCCAATCGGCAACTATATCTGAAATGCCTATCGGCACCTATATCTGAAATGCCTATCGACACCTATATCTGAAATGCCTATCGACACCTATATCTGAAATGCCTATCGACACCTATATCTGAAATGCCTATCGACACCTATATCTGAAATGCCTATCGACACCTATATCTGAAATGCCTATCGACACCTATATCTGAAATGCCTATCGACACCTATATCTGAAATGCCCATCGACCCCTTTTTTTGAAATGCCTATCGGAAACTACATCTGAAATGCCTATCAGCACCTATATTTGAAATGCCTATCGGCAACCATATCTGGAATGCCTATCGGCACCTATATTTGAAATGTCTATCGGCTTCTATATCTGAAATGCCTATCGGCACCTATTTTTAAAATGCCAATCGGCAACTATATCTGAAATGCCTATCGGCACCTATATCTGAAATGCCTATCGACACCTATATCTGAAATGCCTATCGACAACTATATCTGAAATAATTATCGACACCTATATCTGAAATGCCTATCGACACCTATATCTGAAATGCCTATCGACACCTATATCTGAAATGCCTATCGACACCTATATCTAAAATGCCTATCGACACCTATATCTGAAATGCCTATCGACACCTATATCTAAAAATGCCTATCGACACCTATTTTTGAAATGCCTATCGGAAACTACATCTGAAATGCCTATCAGCACCTATATTTGAAATGCCTATCGGCAACTATATCTGGAATGCCTATCGGCACCTATATTTGAAATGCCTATCGGCTTCTATATCTGAAATGCCTATCGGCACCTATTTTTAAAATGCCAATCGGCAACTATATCTGAAATGCCTATCGGCACCTATATCTGAAATGCCTATCGACACCTATATCTGAAATGCCTATCGACACCTATATCTGAAATGCCTATCGACACCTATATCTGAAATGCCTATCGACACCTATATCTGAAATGCCTATCGACACCTATATCTGAAATGCCTATCGACAACTATTTTTGAAATGCCTATCGGAAACTACATCTGAAATGCCTATCAGCACCTATATTTGAAATGCCTATCGGCAACCATATCTGGAATGCCTATCGGCACCTATATTTGAAATGCCTATCGGCTTCTATATCTGAAATGCCTATCGGCACGTATTTTTAAAATGCCAATCGGCAACTATATCTGAAATGCCTATCGGCACCTATATCTGAAATGCCTATCGACACCTATATCTGAAATGCCTATCGACACCTATATCTGAAATGCCTATCGACACCTATATCTGAAATGCCTATCGACACCTATATCTGAAATGCCTATCGACACCTATATCTAAAATGCCTATCGACACCTATATCTGAAATGCCTATTGACACCTATATCTGAAATGCCTATCGACACCTATTTTTGAAATGCCTATCGGAAACTACATCTGAAATGCCTATCAGCACCTATATTTGAAATGCCTATCGGCAACCATATCTGGAATGCCTATCGGCACCTATATTTGAAATGCCTATCGGCTTCTCTATTTGAAATGCCTATCGGCACCTATTTTTAAAATGCCAATCGGCAACTATATCTGAAATGCCTATCGGCACCTATATCTGAAATGCATATCGACACCTATATCTGAAATGCCTATCGACACCTATATTTGAAATGCCTATCAACACCTATATCTGAAATGCCTATCGACACCTATATCTGAAATGCCAATCGACACCTATATCTGAAATGCCTATCGACACCTATATCTGAAATGCCTATCGACACCTATATCTGAAATGCCTATCGACACCTATATCTGAAATGCCTATCGACACCTATATCTGAAATGCCTATCGACACCTATATCTGAAATGCCTATCGACACCTATTTTTGAAATGCCTATCGGAAACTACATCTGAAATGCCTATCAGCACCTATATTTGAAATGCCTATCGGCAACCATATCTGGAATGCCTATCGGCACCTATATTTGAAATGCCTATCGGCTTCTATATCTGAAATGCCTATCGGCACCTATTTTTAAAATGCCAATCGGCAACTATATCTGAAATGCCTATCGGCACCTATATCTGAAATGCCTATCGACACCTATATCTGAAATGCCTATCGAAACCTATATCTGAAATGCCTATCGACACCTATATCTGAAATGCCTATCGACACCTATATCTGAAATGCCTATCGACACCTATATCTGAAATGCCTATCGACACCTATATTTGAAATGCCTATCGGCAACCATATCTGGAATGCCTATCGGCACCTATATTTGAAATGCCTATCGGCTTCTATATCTGAAATGCCTATCGGCACCTATTTTTAAAATGCCAATCGGCAACTATATCTGAAATGCCTATCGGCACCTATATCTGAAATTCGTATCGACACCTATATCTGAAATGCCTATCGACACCTACATCTGAAATGCCTATCGACACCTATATCTGAAATGCCTATCGACACCTATATCTGAAATGCCTATCGACACCTATTTTTGAAATGCCTATCGGAAACTACATCTGAAATGCCTATCAGCACCTATATTTGAAATGCCTATCGGCAACCATATCTGGAATGCCTATCGGCACCTATATTTGAAATGCCTATCGGCTTATATATCTGAAATGCCTATCGGCACCTATTTTTAAAATGCCAATCGGCAACTATATCTGAAATGCCTATCGGCACCTATATCTGAAATGCCTATCGACACCTATATCTGAAATGCCTATCGACACCTATATCTGAAATGCCTATCGACACCTATATCTGAAATGCCTATCGACACCTATATCTGAAATGCCTATCGACACCAATATCTGAAATGCCTATCGACACCTATATCTGAAATGCCTATCGACACCTATATCTGAAATGCCTATCGACACCTATATCTGAAATGCCTATCGACACCTATATCTGAAATGCCTATCGACACCTATTTTTGAAATGCCTATCGGAAACTACATCTGAAATGCCTATCAGCACCTATATTTGAAATGCCTATCGGCAACCATATCTGGAATGCCTATCGGCACCTATATTTGAAATGCCTATCGGCTTCTATATCTGAAATGCCTATCGGCACCTATTTTTAAAATGCCAATCGGCAACTATATCTGAAATGCCTACCGGCACCTATATCTGAAATGCCTATCGGCACCTATTTTTGAAATGCCTTTCGGAAACTACATCTATAATGCCTATCTGCTCCTAAATTTGAAATGCCTATCGGCAACCATATCTGAAATGCCTATCGACACCTCTATTTGAAATACCTATCGGCTTCTATATCTGAATTGCCTATCGGCACCTGTTTTTAAAATGCCAATCGGCAACTATATCTGAAATGCCTATCGGCACCTATATCTGAAATGCCTATTGGCATCAATTTTTGAAATGCCTATCGGAAACTACATCTAAAATGCCTATCAGCACCTATATTTGAAATGCCTATCGGCAACCATATCTGGAATGCCTATCGGCACCATAATTTGAAATGCCTTTCGGCTTCTATATCTGAAATGCCAATCGGCACCTATATCTGAAATGCCTATCGGCACCTATTTTTGTAATGCCTTTCGGAAACTACATCTGAAATGCCTATCTGCTCCTATATTTGAAATGCCTATCGGCAACCATATCTGAAATGCCTATCGACACATATATTTGAAATACCTATCGGCTTCTATATCTGAAATGCCTATCGGCACCTATTTTTGAAATGCCTATCGGAAACTACATCTGAAATGCCTATCAGCACCTATATTTGAAATGCCTATCGGCAACCATATCTGGGATGCCTATCGGCACCTATATTTGAAATGCCTATTGGCTTCTATATCTGAAATGCCTATCGGCACCTATATCTGAAATGCCTATCGGCACCTATTTTTGTAATGCCTTTCGGAAACTACATCTGAAATGCCTATCTGCTCCTATATTTGAAATGCCTATCGGCAACCATATCTGAAATGCCTATCGACACTTATATTAGAAATACCTATCGGCTTCTATATCTGAAATGCCTATCGGCATCTGTTTTTAAAATGCTAATCGGCAACTATATCTGAAATGCCTATCGGCACCTATATCTGAAATGCCTATCGGCACCTATTTTTGAAATGCCTATCGGAAACTACATCTGAAATGCTTATCAGCACCTATATTTGAAATGCCTATCGGCAACCATATCTGAAATGCCTATCGACACCTATATTTGAAATACCTATCGGCTTCTATATCTGAAATGCCTATCGGCACCTATTTTTAAAATGCCAATCGGTAAATATATCTGAAATGCCTATCGGCACCTATATCTGAAATGCCTATCGGCACCAATTTCATAAAATGCCTATCGGAAACTACATCTGGAATGCCTATCAGCACCTATATTTGAAATGCCTATCAGCAACCACATCAGAAATGCCTATCGGCACCTATACCTGAAATGCCTTTCGGCATTTATATCTGAAATGCCTATCGACACCTATTTTTAAAATGCCAATCGGCAACTATATCTGAAATGCCTATCGGCACCTATATCTGAAATGCCTATCGGCACCTATTTTTGAAATGCCTATCGGAAACTACATCTGAAATGCCTATCAGCACCTATATTTGAAATGCCTATCGGCAACCATATCTTGAATGCTTATCGGCACCTATATTTGAAATGCCTATCGGCTTCAATATCTGAAATGCCTATCGGCTCCTATTTTTAAAATGCCAATCGGCAACTATATCTGAAATTCCTATCGGCACCTATATCTGAAATGCCTATCGGCACCTATTTTTAAAATGCCTATCGGAAACTACATCTGAAATGCCTATCAGCACCTATATTTAAAATGCCTATCGGCAACCATATCTGGAATGCCTATCGGCACCTATATTTGAAATGCCTATCGGCTTCTATATCTGAAATGCCTATCGGCACCCATTTTTAAAATGCCATTCGGCAACTATATCTGAAATGCCTATTGGCACCTATATCTGAATTGCCTATCGGCAGCTATTTTTGAAATGCCTATCAGAAACTACATCTAAAATGCCTATCAGCACCTATATTTGAAATGCCTATCGGCAACCATATCTGGAATGCCTATCGGCACCTATATTTGAAATGCCTATCGGCTTCTATATTTGAAATGCCTATCGGCAACTATATCTGAAATGCCTATCGACACCTATATTTGAAATACTTATCGGCTCCTATATCTGAAATGCCTATCGGCACCTATTTTAAAAATGCCAATCGGTAACTATATCTGAAATGCCTATCGGCACCTATATCTAAAATGCCTATCGGCACCAATTTTTGAAATGCCTATCGGAAACTACATCTGGAATGTCCATCAGCACCTATATTTAAAATGCCTATTGGCAATCATATCTGGAATGCCTATCGGCACCTAAATTTGAATTGCCTATCGGCTTCTATATCTGAAATGCCTATCGACACCTATTTTTAAAATGCCAATCGGCAACTATATCTGAAATGCCTATCGGCACCTATATCTGAAATGCCTATCGGCACCTATTTTTAAAATGCCAATCGGCAACTATATCTGAAATGCCTATCGGCTTCTATATCTGAAATGCCTATCGGCACCTATTTTTGAAATGCCTATCGGAAACTACATCTGAAATGCCTATCAGCACCTATATTTGAAATGCCTATCGGCAACCATATCTGGAATGTCTATCGGCACCTATATTTGAAATGCCTATCGGCTTCTATATCTGAAATGCCTATCGGCACCTATTTTTAAAATGCCAATCGGCAACTATATCTGAAATGCCTATCAGCACCTATATCTGAAATGCCTATCGGCACCTATTTTTGAAATGCCTATCGGAAACTACATCTGAAATGCCTATCAGCACCTATATTTGAAATGCCTATCGGCAACCATATCTGGAATGCCTATCGGCACCTATATTTGAAATGCCTATCGGCTTCTATATCTGAAATGCCTATCGGCAACTATATTTGAAATGCCTATCGGCTTCTATATCTGAAATGCCTATCGGCACCTATTTTTAAAATGCCAATCGGCAACTATATCTGAAATGCCAATCGGCAACTATATCTGAAATGCCTATCGGCACCTATATCTGAAATGCCTATCGGCACCTATTTTTGAAATGCCTATCGGAAACTGCATCTGAAATGCCTATCAGCACTTATATTTGAAATGCCTATCGGCAACCATATCTGGAATGCCGATCGGCACCTATATTTGAAATGCCTATCGGCTCCTATATTTGAAATGCCTATCGGCAACCATATCTGGAATGCCGATCGGCACCTATATTTGAAATGCCTATCGGCTCCTATATCTGAAATGCCTAACGGCACCTTTTTTTAAAATGCAAATCGGCAACTATATCTGAAATGCCTATCGGCACCTATATCTGAAATGCCTATCGGCAACTATTTTTCAAATGCCTATCGGAAACTACATCTGAAATGCCTATCAGCACCTATATAAGAAATGCCTATCGGCAACCATATCTGGAATGCCGATCGGCACCTATATTTGAAATGCCTATCGGCTCCTATATCTGAAATGCCTATCGGCACCTTTTTTTAAAATGCAAATCGGCAACTATATCTGAAATGCCTATCGGCACCTATATCTGAAATGCCTATCGGCAACTATTTTTCAAATGCCTATCGGAAACTACATCTGAAATGCCTATCAGCACCTATATCTGAAATGCCTATCGGTATCTATTTTTGAAATACTTATCGGAAACTACATCTGAAATGCCTATCAGCACCTATATTTGAAATGCCTATCGGCTTCTATAACTGAAATGCCTATCGGCACCTATTTTAAAAATGCCAATCGGCAACTATATCTGAAATGCCTATCGGCACCTATATCTGAAATGCCTATCGGCACCTATTTTTGAAATGCCTATCGAAAACTACATCTGAAATGCCTATCAGCACCTATATTTGAAATGCCTATCAGCAACCACATCAGAAATGCCTATGGGCACTTATATCTGAAATGCCTTTCGGCATTTATATCTGAAATGCCTATCCACACCTATATTTGAAATGCCTATCGGCACCTATATTTTAAATGCCTATCGGCAACCATATCTGATATGCCTATCGGCACCTATATCTGAATTGCCTATCGGCAACTATATCTGAAATGCCTATCAGCACCTATATCTGAAATGCCTATCGACACCTATATCTGAAATGCCTATCGACACCTATATCTGAAATGCCTATCGACACCTATATCTGAAATGCCTATCGACACCTATATCTGAAATGCCTATCGACGCCTATATCTGAAATTCCTATCGACACCTATATCTGAAATGCCTATCGACACCTATATCTGAAATGCCTATCGACACCTATATCTGAAATGCCTATCGACACCTATATCTGAAATGCCTATCGACACCTATTTTTGAAATGCCTATCAGAAACTACATCTGAAATGCCTATCGGCACCTATTTTTAAAATGCCAATCGGCAACTATATCTGAAATGCCTATCGGCACCTATATCTGAAATGCCTATCGACACCTATATCTGAAATGCCTATCGACACCTATATCTGAAATAATTATCGACACCTATATCTGAAATGCCTATCGACACCTATATCTGAAATGATTATCGACACCTATATCTGAAATGCCTATCGACACCTATATCTAAAATGCCTATCGACACCTATATCTGAAATGCATATCGACACCTATATCTGAAATGCTTATCGACACCTATTTTTGAAATGCCTATCGGAAACTACATCTGAAATGCCTATCAGCATCTATATTTGAAATGCCTATCGGCAACCATATCTGGAATGCCTATCGGCACCTATATTTGAAATGCCTATCGGCTTCTATATCTGAAATGCCTATCGGCACCTATATCTGAAATGCCTATCGACACCTATTTTTGAAATGCTTATCGGAAACTACATCTGAAATGCCTATCAGCACCTATATTTGAAATGCCTATCGGCAACCATATCTGGAATGCCTATCGGCACCTATATTTGAAATGCCTATCGGCTTCTATATCTGAAATGCCTATCGGCACCTATTTTTAAAATGCCAATCGGCAACTATATCTGAAATGCCTATCGGCACCTATATCTGAAATGCCTATCGACACCTATATCTGAAATGCCTATCGACACCTATATCTGAAATGCCTATCGACACCTATATCTGAAATGCCTATCGACACCTATATCTGAAATGCCTATCGACACCTATATCTAAAATGCCTATCGACACCTATATCTGAAATGCCTATCGACACCTATATCTGAAATGCCTATCGACACCTATTTTTGAAATGCCTATCGGAAACTACATCTGAAATGCCTATCAGCACCTATATTTGAAATGCCTATCGGCAACCATTTCTGGAATGCCTATCGGCACCTATATTTGAAATGCCTATCGGCTTCTATATTTGAAATGCCTATCGGCACCTACTTTTAAAATGCCAATCGGCAACTATATCTGAAATGCCTATCGGCACCTATATCTGAAATGCGTATCGACACCTATATCTGAAATGCCTATCGACACCTATATTTGAAATGCCTATCGACACCTATATCTGAAATGCCTATCGACACCTATATCTGAAATGCCTATCGACACCTATATCTGAAATGCCTATCGACACCTATATCTGAAATGCCTATCGACACCTATATCTTAAATGTTTATCGACACCTATATCTGAAATGCCTATCGACACCTATATCTGAAATGCCTATCGACACCTATATCTGAAATGCCTATCGACACCTATTTTTGAAATGCCTATCGGAAACTACATCTGAAATGCCTATCAGCACCTATATTTGAAATGCCTATCGGCAACCATATCTGGAATGCCTATCGGCACCTATATTTGAAATGCCTATCGGCTTCTATATCTGAAATGCCTATCGGCACCTATTTTTAAAATGTTAATCGGCAACTATATCTGAAATGCCTATCGGCACCTATATCTGAAATGCCTATCGACACCTATATCTGAAATGCCTAAGACACCTATATCTGAAATGCCTATCGACACCTATATCTGAAATGCCTATCGACACCTATATCTGAAATGCCTATCGACACCTATATCTGAAATGCCTATCGACACCTATATCTGAAATGCCTATCGACACCTATATCTGAAATGCCTATCGACACCTATATCTGAAATGCCTATCGACACCTGTTTTTGAAATGACTATCGGAAACTACATCTGAAATGCCTATCAGCACATATAGTTGAAATGCCTATCGGCAACCATATCTGGAATGCCTAACGGCACCTATATTTGAAATGCCTATCGGCTTCTATATCTGAAATGCCTATCGGCACCTATTTTTAAAATGCCAATCGGCAACTATATCTGAAATGCCTATCGGCACCTATATCTGAAATGCCTATCGACACCTATATCTGAAATGCCTATCGACACCTATATCTGAAATGCCTATCGACACCTATATCTGAAATGCCTATCGACACCTATATCTGAAATGCCTATCGACACCTATATCTGAAATGCCTATCGACACCTATATCTGAAATGCCTATCGACACCTATTTTTGAAATGCCTATCGGAAACTACATCTGAAATGCCTATCAGCACCTATATTTGAAATGCCTATCGGCAACCATATCTGGAATGCCTATCGGCACCTATATTTGAAATGCCTATCGGCTTCTATATCTGAAATGCCTATCGGCACCTATTTTTAAAATGCCAATCGGCAACTATATCTGAAATGCCTATCGGCACCTATATCTGAAATGCCTATCGACACCTATATCTGAAATGCCTATCGACACCTATATCTGAAATAATTATCGACACCTATATCTGAAATGCCTATCGACACCTATATCTGAAATGCTTATCGACACCTATATCTGAAATGCCTATCGACACCTATATCTAAAATGCCTATCGACACCTATATCTGAAATGCATATCGACACCTATATCTGAAATGCCTATCGACACCTATTTTTGAAATGCCTATCGGAAACTACATCTGAAATGCCTATCAGCACCTATATTTGAAATGCCTATCGGCAACCATATCTGGAATGCCTATCGGCACCTATATTTGAAATGCCTATCGGCTTCTATATCTGAAATGCCTATCGGCACCTACTTTTAAAATGCCAATCGGCAACTATATCTGAAATGCCTATCGGCACCTATATCTGAAATGCCTATCGACACCTATATCTGAAATGCCTATCGACACCTATATCTGAAATGCCTATCGACACCTATATCTGAAATGCCTATCGACACCTATATCTGAAATGCCTATCGACACCTATTTTTGAAATGCTTATCGGAAACTACATCTGAAATGCCTATCAGCACCTATATTTGAAATGCCTATCGGCAACCATATCTGGAATGCCTATCGGCACCTATATTTGAAATGCCTATCGGCTTCTATATCTGAAATGCCTATCGGAACCTATTTTTAAAATGCCAATCGGCAACTATATCTGAAATGCCTATCGGCACCTATATCTGAAATGCCTATCGACACCTATATCTGAAATGCCTATCGACACCTATATCTGAAATGCCTATCGACACCTATATCTGAAATGCCTATCGACACCTATATCTGAAATGCCTATCGACACCTATATCTAAAATGCATATCGACACCTATATCTGAAATGCCTATCGACACCTATATCTGAAATGCCTATCGACACCTATTTTTGAAATGCCTATCGACACCTATATCTGAAATGCCTATCGACACCTATATCTGAAATGCCTATCGACACCTATTTTTGAAATGCCTATCGGAAACTACATCTGAAATGCCTATCAGCACCTATATTTGAAATGCCTATCGGCAACCATATCTGGAATGCCTATCGGCACCTATATTTGAAATGCCTATCGGCTTCTATATCTGAAATGCCTATCGGCACCTATTTTTAAAATGCCAATCGGCAACTATATCTGAAATGCCTATCGGCACCTATATCTGAAATGCCTAGCGACACCTATATCTGAAATGCCTATCGACACCTATATCTGAAATGCCTATCGACACCTATATCTGAAATGCCTATCGACACCTATATCTGAAATGCCTATCGACACCTATATCTGAAATGCCTATCGACACCTATATCTGAAATGCCTATCGACACCTATTTTTGAAATGCCTATCGGAAACTACATCTGAAATGCCTATCAGCACCTATATTTGAAATGCCTATCGGCAACCATATCTGGAATGCCTATCGGCACCTATATTTGAAATGCCTATCGGCTTCTATATCTGAAATGCCTATCGGCACCTATTTTTAAAATGCCAATCGGCAACTATATCTGAAATGCCTATCGGCACCTATATCTTAATGCCTATCGACACCTATATCTGAAATGCCTATCGACACCTATATCTGAAATGCCTATCGACACCTATATCTGAAATGCCTATCGACACCTATTTTTGAAATGCCTATCGGAAACTACATCTGAAATGCCTATTAGCACCTATATTTGAAATGCCTATCGGCAACCATATCTGGATTGCCTATCGGCACCTATATTTGAAATGCCTATCGGCTTCTATATCTGAAATGCCTATCGGCTCCTATTTTTAAAATGCCAATCGGCAACTATATCTGAAATGCCTATTGGCACCTATATCTGAAATGCCTATCGACACCTATATCTGAAATGCCTATCGACACCTATATCTGAAATGCCTATCGACACCTATATCTGAAATGCCTATCGACACATATATCTGAAATGCCTATCGACACCTATATCTTAAATGCCTATCGACACCTATGTCTGAAATGCCTATCGACACCTATATCTGAAATGCCTATCGACACCTATTTTTGAAATGCCTATCGGAAACTACATCTGAAATGCCTATCAGCACCCATATTTGAAATGCCTATCGGCAACCATATCTGGAATGCCTATCGGCACCTATATTTGAAATGCCTATCGGCTTCTATATCTGAAATGCCTATCGGCACCTATTTTTAAAATGCCAATCGGCAACTATATCTGAAATGCCTATCGACACCTATATCTGAAATGCCTATCGACACCTATATCTGAAATGCCTATCGACACCTATATCTGAAATGCCTATCGACACCTATATCTGAAATGCCTATCGACACCTATATCTGAAATGCCTATCGACACCTATATCTGAAATGCCTATCGACACCTATTTTTGAAATGCCTATCGGAAACTACATCTGAAATGCCTATCAGCACCCATATTTGAAATGCCTATCGGCAACCATATCTGGAATGCCTATCGGCACCTATATTTGAAATGCCTATCGGCTTCTATATCTGAAATGCCTATCGGCACCTATTTTTAAAATGCCAATCGGCAACTATATCTGAAATGCCTATCGGCACCTATATCTGAAATGCCTATCGACACCTATTATCTGAAATGCCTATCGACACCTATATCTGAAATGCCTATCGACACCTATATCTGAAATGCCTATCGACACCTATATCTGAAATGCCTATCGGCACCTATTTTTAAAATGCCAATCGGCAAATATATCTGAAATGCCTATCGGCACCTATATCTGAAATGCCTATCGACACCTATATCTGAAATGCCTATCGACAC
Organism: Venustoraphidia nigricollis; assembly: GCA_034508555.1. NCBI lineage: Eukaryota > Metazoa > Arthropoda > Insecta > Raphidioptera > Raphidiidae > Venustoraphidia > Venustoraphidia nigricollis. The sequence goes on from JAVRKA010000694.1 coordinate 49,781, forward strand.
CTATATCTGAAATGCCTATCGACACCTATATCTAAAATGCCTATCGACACCTATATCTGAAATGCCTATCGACACCTATATCTGAAATGCCTATCGACACCTATTTTTGAAATGCCTATCGGAAACTACATCTGAAATGCCTATCAGCACCTATATTTGAAATGCCTATCGGCAACCATATCTGGAATGCCTATCGGCACCTATATTTGAAATGCCTATCGGCTTCTATATCTGAAATGCCTATCGGCACCTATTTTTAAAATGCCAATCGGCAACTATATCTGAAATGCCTATCGGCACCTATGTCTGAAATGCCTATCGACACCTATATCTGAAATGCCCATCGACACCTATATCTGAAATGCCTATCGACACCTATATCTGAAATGCCTATCGACACCTATTTTTGAAATGCCTATCGGATACTACATCTGAAATGCCTATCAGCACTTATATTTGAAATGCCTATCGGCAACCATATCTGGAATGCCTATCGGCACCTATATTTGAAATGCCTATCGGCTTCTATATCTGAAATGCCTATCGGCACCTATTTTTAAAATGCCAATCGGCAACTATATCTGAAATGCCTATCGGCACCTATATCTGAAATGCCTATCGACACCTATATCTGAAATGCCTATCGACACCTATATCTGAAATGCCTATCGACACCTATATCTGAAATGCCTATCGACACCTATATCTGAAATGCCTATCGACACCTATATCTGAAATGCCTATCGACACCTATATCTGAAATGCCTATCGACACCTATATCTGAAATGCCTATCGACACCTATTTTTGAAATGCCTATCGGAAACTACATCTGAAATGCCTATCAGCACCTATATTTGAAATGCCTATCGGCAACCATATCTGGAATGCCTATCGGCACCTATATTTGAAATGCCTATCGGCTTCTATATCTGAAATGCCTATCGGCACCTATTTTTAAAATGCCAATCGGCAACTATATCTGAAATGCCTATCGGCACCTATGTCTGAAATGCCTATCGACACCTATATCTGAAATGCCCATCGACACCTATATCTGAAATGCCTATCGACACCTATATCTGAAATGCCTATCGACACTTATATCTGAAATGCCTATCGACACCTATATCTGAAATGCCTATCGACACCTATATCTGAAATGCCTATCGACACCTATATCTGAAATGCCTATCGACACCTATTTTTGAAATGCTTATCGGAAACTACATCTGAAATGCCTATCAGCACCTATATTTGAAATGCCTATCGGCAACCATATCTGGAATGCCTATCGGCACCTATATTTGAAATGCCTATCGGCTTCTATATCTGAAATGCCTATCGGCACCTATTTTTAAAATGCCAATCGGCAACTATATCTGAAATGCCTATCGGCACCTATATCTGAAATGCCTATCGACACCTATATCTGAAATGCCTATCGACACCTATATCTGAAATGCCTATCGACACCTATATCTGAAATGCCTATCGACACCTATATCTGAAATGCCTATCGACACCTATATCTAAAATGCCTATCGACACCTATATCTGAAATGCCTATCGACACCTATATCTAAAATGCCTATCGACACCTATTTTTGAAATGCCTATCGGAAACTACATCTGAAATGCCTATCAGCACCTATATTTGAAATGCCTATCGGCAACCATTTCTGGAATGCCTATCGGCACCTATATTTGAAATGCCTATCGGCTTCTATATTTGAAATGCCTATCGGCACCTACTTTTAAAATGCCAATCGGCAACTATATCTGAAATGCCTATCGGCACCTATATCTGAAATGCGTATCGACACCTATATCTGAAATGCCTATCGACACCTATATTTGAAATGCCTATCGACACCTATATCTGAAATGCCTATCGACACCTATATCTGAAATGCCTATCGACACCTATATCTGAAATGCCTATCGACACCTATATCTGAAATGCCTATCGACACCTATATCTTAAATGTTTATCGACACCTATATCTGAAATGCCTATCGACACCTATATCTGAAATGCCTATCGACACCTATATCTGAAATGCCTATCGACACCTATTTTTGAAATGCCTATCGGAAACTACATCTGAAATGCCTATCAGCACCTATATTTGAAATGCCTATCGGCAACCATATCTGGAATGTCTATCGGCACCTATATTTGAAATGCCTATCGGCTTCTATATCTGAAATGCCTATCGGCACCTATTTTTAAAATGTTAATCGGCAACTATATCTGAAATGCCTATCGGCACCTATATCTGAAATGCCTATCGACACCTATATCTGAAATGCCTAAGACACCTATATCTGAAATGCCTATCGACACCTATATCTGAAATGCCTATCGACACCTATATCTGAAATGCCTATCGACACCTATATCTGAAATGCCTATCGACACCTATATCTGAAATGCCTATCGACACCTATATCTGAAATGCCTATCGACACCTATATCTGAAATGCCTATCGACACCTATATCTGAAATGCCTATCGACACCTGTTTTTGAAATGACTATCGGAAACTACATCTGAAATGCCTATCAGCACATATATTTGAAATGCCTATCGGCAACCATATCTGGAATGCCTAACGGCACCTATATTTGAAATGCCTATCGGCTTCTATATCTGAAATGCCTATCGGCACCTATTTTTAAAATGCCAATCGGCAACTATATCTGAAATGCCTATCGGCACCTATATCTGAAATGCCTATCGACACCTATATCTGAAATGCCTATCGACACCTATATCTGAAATGCCTATCGACACCTATATCTGAAATGCCTATCGACACCTATATCTGAAATGCCTATCGACACCTATATCTGAAATGCCTATCGACACCTATATCTGAAATGCCTATCGACACCTATTTTTGAAATGCCTATCGGAAACTACATCTGAAATGCCTATCAGCACCTATATTTGAAATGCCTATCGGCAACCATATCTGGAATGCCTATCGGCACCTATATTTGAAATGCCTATCGGCTTCTATATCTGAAATGCCTATCGGCACCTATTTTTAAAATGCCAATCGGCAACTATATCTGAAATGCCTATCGGCACCTATATCTGAAATGCCTATCGACACCTATATCTGAAATGCCTATCGACACCTATATCTGAAATAATTATCGACACCTATATCTGAAATGCCTATCGACACCTATATCTGAAATGCTTATCGACACCTATATCTGAAATGCCTATCGACACCTATATCTAAAATGCCTATCGACACCTATATCTGAAATGCATATCGACACCTATATCTGAAATGCCTATCGACACCTATTTTTGAAATGCCTATCGGAAACTACATCTGAAATGCCTATCAGCACCTATATTTGAAATGCCTATCGGCAACCATATCTGGAATGCCTATCGGCACCTATATTTGAAATGCCTATCGGCTTCTATATCTGAAATGCCTATCGGCACCTACTTTTAAAATGCCAATCGGCAACTATATCTGAAATGCCTATCGGCACCTATATCTGAAATGCCTATCGACACCTATATCTGAAATGCCTATCGACACCTATATCTGAAATGCCTATCGACACCTATATCTGAAATGCCTATCGACACCTATATCTGAAATGCCTATCGACACCTATTTTTGAAATGCTTATCGGAAACTACATCTGAAATGCCTATCAGCACCTATATTTGAAATGCCTATCGGCAACCATATCTGGAATGCCTATCGGCACCTATATTTGAAATGCCTATCGGCTTCTATATCTGAAATGCCTATCGGCACCTATTTTTAAAATGCCAATCGGCAACTATATCTGAAATGCCTATCGGCACCTATATCTGAAATGCCTATCGACACCTATATCTGAAATGCCTATCGACACCTATATCTGAAATGCCTATCGACACCTATATCTGAAATGCCTATCGACACCTATATCTGAAATGCCTATCGACACCTATATCTAAAATGCATATCGACACCTATATCTGAAATGCCTATCGACACCTATATCTGAAATGCCTATCGACACCTATTTTTGAAATGCCTATCGACACCTATATCTGAAATGCCTATCGACACCTATATCTGAAATGCCTATCGACACCTATTTTTGAAATGCCTATCGGAAACTACATCTGAAATGCCTATCAGCACCTATATTTGAAATGCCTATCGGCAACTATATCTGGAATGCCTATCGGCACCTATATTTGAAATGCCTATCGGCTTCTATATCTGAAATGCCTATCGGCACCTATTTTTAAAATGCCAATCGGCAACTATATCTGAAATGCCTATCGGCACCTATATCTGAAATGCCTATCGACACCTATATCTGAAATGCCTATCGACACCTATATCTGAAATGCCTATCGACACCTATATCTGAAATGCCTATCGACACCTATATCTGAAATGCCTATCGGCACCTATATCTGAAATGCCTATCGACACCTATATCTGAAATGCCTATCGACACCTATATCTGAAATGCCTATCGACACCTATATCTGAAATGCCTATCGACACCTATTTTTGAAATGCCTATCGGAAACTACATCTGAAATGCCTATTAGCACCTATATTTGAAATGCCTATCGGCAACCATATCTGGATTGCCTATCGGCACCTATATTTGAAATGCCTATCGGCTTCTATATCTGAAATGCCTATCGGCTCCTATTTTTAAAATGCCAATCGGCAACTATATCTGAAATGCCTATCGGCACCTATATCTGAAATGCCTATCGACACCTATATCTGAAATGCCTATCGACACCTATATCTGAAATGCCTATCGACACCTATATCTGAAATGCCTATCGACACATATATCTGAAATGCCTATCGACTCCTATATCTTAAATGCCTATCGACACCTATGTCTGAAATGCCTATCGACACCTATATCTGAAATGCCTATCGACACCTATTTTTGAAATGCCTATCGGAAACTACATCTGAAATGCCTATCAGCACCCATATTTGAAATGCCTATCGGCAACCATATCTGGAATGCCTATCGGCACCTATATTTGAAATGCCTATCGGCTTCTATATCTGAAATGCCTATCGGCACCTATTTTTAAAATGCCAATCGGCAACTATATCTGAAATGCCTATCGACACCTATATCTGAAATGCCTATCGACACCTATATCTGAAATGCCTATCGACACCTATATCTGAAATGCCTATCGACACCTATATCTGAAATGCCTATCGACACCTATTTTTGAAATGCCTATCGGAAACTACATCTGAAATGCCTATCAGCACCTATATTTGAAATGCCTATCGGCAACCATATCTGGAATGCCTATCGGCACCTATATTTGAAATGCCTATCGGCTTCTATATCTGAAATGCCTATCGGCACCTATTTTTAAAATGCCAATCGGCAACTATATCTGAAATGCCTATCGGCACCTATATCTGAAATGCCTATCGACACCTATATCTGAAATGCCTATCGACACCTATATCTGAAATAATTATCGACACCTATATCTGAAATGCCTATCGACACCTATATCTGAAATGCTTATCGACACCTATATCTGAAATGCCTATCGACACCTATATCTAAAATGCCTATCGACACCTATATCTGAAATGCATATCGACACCTATATCTGAAATGCCTATCGACACCTATTTTTGAAATGCCTATCGGAAACTACATCTGAAATGCCTATCAGCACCTATATTTGAAATGCCTATCGGCAACCATATCTGGAATGCCTATCGGCACCTATATTTGAAATGCCTATCGGCTTCTATATCTGAAATGCCTATCGGCACCTACTTTTAAAATGCCAATCGGCAACTATATCTGAAATGCCTATCGGCACCAATATCTGAAATGCCTATCGACACCTATATCTGAAATGCCTATCGACACCTATATCTGAAATGCCTATCGACACCTATATCTGAAATGCCTATCGACACCTATATCTGAAATGCCTATCGACACCTATTTTTGAAATGCTTATCGGAAACTACATCTGAAATGCCTATCAGCACCTATATTTGAAATGCCTATCGGCAACCATATCTGGAATGCCTATCGGCACCTATATTTGAAATGCCTATCGGCTTCTATATCTGAAATGCCTATCGGCACCTATTTTTAAAATGCCAATCGGCAACTATATCTGAAATGCCTATCGGCACCTATATCTGAAATGCCTATCGACACCTATATCTGAAATGCCTATCGACACCTATATCTGAAATGCCTATCGACACCTATATCTGAAATGCCTATCGACACCTATATCTGAAATGCCTATCGACACCTATATCTAAAATGCATATCGACACCTATATCTGAAATGCCTATCGACACCTATATCTGAAATGCCTATCGACACCTATTTTTGAAATGCCTATCGACACCTATATCTGAAATGCCTATCGACACCTATATCTGAAATGCCTATCGACACCTATTTTTGAAATGCCTATCGGAAACTACATCTGAAATGCCTATCAGCACCTATATTTGAAATGCCTATCGGCAACTATATCTGGAATGCCTATCGGCACCTATATTTGAAATGCCTATCGGCTTCTATATCTGAAATGCCTATCGGCACCTATTTTTAAAATGCCAATCGGCAACTATATCTGAAATGCCTATCGGCACCTATATCTGAAATGCCTATCGACACCTATATCTGAAATGCCTATCGACACCTATATCTGAAATGCCTATCGACACCTATATCTGAAATGCCTATCGACACCTATATCTGAAATGCCTATCGGCACCTATATCTGAAATGCCTATCGACACCTATATCTGAAATGCCTATCGACACCTATATCTGAAATGCCTATCGACACATATATCTGAAATGCCTATCGACACCTATTTTTGAAATGCCTATCGGAAACTACATCTGAAATGCCTATTAGCACCTATATTTGAAATGCCTATCGGCAACCATATCTGGATTGCCTATCGGCACCTATATTTGAAATGCCTATCGGCTTCTATATCTGAAATGCCTATCGGCTCCTATTTTTAAAATGCCAATCGGCAACTATATCTGAAATGCCTATCGGCACCTATATCTGAAATGCCTATCGACACCTATATCTGAAATGCCTATCGACACCTATATCTGAAATGCCTATCGACACCTATATCTGAAATGCCTATCGACACATATATATGAAATGCCTATCGACTCCTATATCTTAAATGCCTATCGACACCTATGTCTGAAATGCCTATCGACACCTATATCTGAAATGCCTATCGACACCTATTTTTGAAATGCCTATCGGAAACTACATCTGAAATGCCTATCAGCACCCATATTTGAAATGCCTATCGGCAACCATATCTGGAATGCCTATCGGCACCTATATTTGAAATGCCTATCGGCTTCTATATCTGAAATGCCTATCGGCACCTATTTTTAAAATGCCAATCGGCAACTATATCTGAAATGCCTATCGACACCTATATCTGAAATGCCTATCGACACCTATATCTGAAATGCCTATCGACACCTATATCTGAAATGCCTATCGACACCTATTTTTGAAATGCCTATCGGAAACTACATCTGAAATGCCTATCAGCACCCATATTTGAAATGCCTATCGGCAACCATATCTGGAATGCCTATCGGCACCTATATTTGAAATGCCTATCGGCTTCTATATCTGAAATGCCTATCGGCACCTATTTTTAAAATGCCAATCGGCAACTATATCTGAAATGCCTATCGGCACCTATATCTGAAATGCCTATCGACACCTATTATCTGAAATGCCTATCGACACCTATATCTGAAATGCCTATCGACACCTATATCTGAAATGCCTATCGACACCTATATCTGAAATGCCTATCGGCACCTATTTTTAAAATGCCAATCGGCAACTATATCTGAAATGCCTATCGGCACCTATATCTGAAATGCCTATCGACACCTATATCTGAAATGCCTATCGACACCTATATCTGAAATGCCTATCGACACCTATATCTAAAATGCCTATCGACACCTATATCTGAAATGCCTATCGACACCTATATCTGAAATGCCTATCGACACCTATTTTTGAAATGCCTATCGGAAACTACATCTGAAATGCCTATCAGCACCTATATTTGAAATGCCTATCGGCAACCATATCTGGAATGCCTATCGGCACCTATATTTGAAATGCCTATCGGCTTCTATATCTGAAATGCCTATCGGCACCTATTTTTAAAATGCCAATCGGCAACTATATCTGAAATGCCTATCGGCACCTATGTCTGAAATGCCTATCGACACCTATATCTGAAATGCCCATCGACACCTATATCTGAAATGCCTATCGACACCTATATCTGAAATGCCTATCGACACCTATTTTTGAAATGCCTATCGGATACTACATCTGAAATGCCTATCAGCACTTATATTTGAAATGCCTATCGGCAACCATATCTGGAATGCCTATCGGCACCTATATTTGAAATGCCTATCGGCTTCTATATCTGAAATGCCTATCGGCACCTATTTTTAAAATGCCAATCGGCAACTATATCTGAAATGCCTATCGGCACCTATATCTGAAATGCCTATCGACACCTATATCTGAAATGCCTATCGACACCTATATCTGAACTGCCTATCGACACCTATATCTGAAATGCCTATCGACACCTATATCTGAAATGCCTATCGACACCTATATCTGAAATGCCTATCGACACCTATATCTGAAATGCCTATCGACACCTATATCTGAAATGCCTATCGACACCTATATCTAAAATGCCTATCGACACCTATATCTGAAATGCCTATCGACACCTATATCTGAAATGCCTATCGACACCTATTTTTGAAATGCCTATCGGAAACTACATCTGAAATGCCTATCAGCACCTATATTTGAAATGCCTATCGGCAACCATATCTGGAATGCCTATCGGCACCTATATTTGAAATGCCTATCGGCTTCTATATCTGAAATGCCTATCGGCACCTATTTTTAAAATGCCAATCGGCAACTATATCTGAAATGCCTATCGGCACCTATATCTGAAATGCCTATCGACACCTATATCTGAAATGCCCATCGACACCTATATCTGAAATGCCTATCGACACCTATATCTGAAATGCCTATCGACACCTATTTTTGAAATGCCTATCGGATACTACATCTGAAATGCCTATCAGCACTTATATTTGAAATGCCTATCGGCAACCATATCTGGAATGCCTATCGGCACCTATATTTGAAATGCCTATCGGCTTCTATATCTGAAATGCCTATCGGCACCTATTTTTAAAATGCCAATCGGCAACTATATCTGAAATGCCTATCGGCACCTATATCTGAAATGCCTATCGACACCTATATCTGAAATGCCTATCGACACCTATATCTGAAATGCCTATCGACACCTATATCTGAAATGCCTATCGACACCTATATCTGAAATGCCTATCGACACCTATATCTGAAATGCCTATCGACACCTATATCTGAAATGCCTATCGACACCTATATCTGAAATGCCTATCGACACCTATTTTTGAAATGCCTATCGACACCTATATCTGAAATGCCTATCGACACCTAAATCTGAAATGCCTATCGGCACCTATTTTTAAAATGCCAATCGGCAACTATATCTGAAATGCCTATCGGCACCTATATCTGAAATGCCTATCGACACCTATATCTGAAATGCCTATCGACACCTATATCTGAAATGCTTATCGACACCTATATCTGAAATGCCTATCGACACCTATATCTGAAATGCCTATCGACACCTATTTTTGAAATGCCTATCGGAAACTACATCTGAAATGCCTATCAGCACCCATATTTGAAATGCCTATCGGCAACCATATCTGGAATGCCTATCGGCACCTATATTTGAAATGCCTATCGGCTTCTATATCTGAAATGCCTATCGGCACCTATTTTTAAAATGCCAATCGGCAACTATATCTGAAATGCCTATCGACACCTATATCTGAAATGCCTATCGACACCTATATCTGAAATGCCTATCGACACCTATATCTGAAATGCCTATCGACACCTATATCTGAAATGCCTATCGACACCTATATCTGAAATGCCTATCGACACCTATTTTTGAAATGCCTATCGGAAACTACATCTGAAATGCCTATCGGCACCTATATTTGAAATGCCTATCGGCAACCATATCTGGAATGCCTATCGGCACCTATATTTGAAATGCCTATCGGCTTCTATATCTGAAATGCCTATCGGCACCTATTTTTAAAATGCCAATCGGCAACTATATCTGAAATGCCTATTGGCACCTATATCTGAAATGCCTATCGACACCTATATCTGAAATGCCTATCGACACCTATATCTGAAATGCCTATCGACACCTATATCTGAAATGCCTATCGACACCTATATCTGAAATGCCTATCGACACCTATATCTGAAATGCCTATCGACACCTATATCTGAAATGCCTATCGACACCTATATCTGAAATGCCTATCGACACCTATTTTTGAAATGCCTATCGGAAACTACATCTGAAATGCCTATCAGCACCTATATTTGAAATGCCTATCGGCAACTATATCTGGAATGCCTATCGGCACCTATATTTGAAATGCCTATCGGCTTCTATATCTGAAATGCCTATCGGCACCTATTTTTAAAATGCCAATCGGCAACTATATCTGAAATGCCTATCGGCACCTATATCTGAAATGCCTATCGACACCTATATCTGAAATGCCTATCGACACCTATATCTAAAATGCCTATCGACACCTATATCTGAAATGCCTATCGACACCTATATCTGAATTGCCTATCGACACCTATTTTTGAAATGCCTATCGGAAACTACATCTGAAATGCCTATCAGCACCTATATTTGAAATGCCTATCGGCAACCATATCTGGAATGCCTATCGGCACCTATATTTGAAATGCCTATCGGCTTCTATATCTGAAATGCCTATCGGCACCTATTTTTAAAATGCCAATCGGCAACTATATCTGAAATGCCTATCGGCACCTATATCTGAAATGCCTATCGACACCTATATCTGAAATGCCCATCGACACCTATATCTGAAATGCCTATCGACACCTATATCTAAAATGCCTATCGACACCTATTTTTGAAATGCCTATCGGATACTACATCTGAAATGCCTATCAGCACTTATATTTGAAATGCCTATCGGCAACCATATCTGGAATGCCTATCGGCACCTATATTTGAAATGCCTATCGGCTTCTATATCTGAAATGCCTATCGGCACCTATTTTTAAAATGCCAATCGGCAACTATATCTGAAATGCCTATCGGCACCTATATCTGAAATGCCTATCGACACCTATATCTGAAATGCCTATCGACACCTATATCTGAAATGCCTATCGACACCTATATCTGAAATGCCTATCGACACCTATATCTGAAATGCCTATCGACACCTATATCTGAAATGCCTATCGACACCTATATCTGAAATGCCTATCGACACCTATATCTGAAATGCCTATCGACACCTATATCTGAAATGCCTATCGACACCTATATCTGAAATGCCTATCGACACCTATTTTTGAAATGCCTATCGGAAACTACATCTGAAATGCCTATCAGCACCTATATTTGAAATGCCTATCGGCAACCATATCTGGAATGCCTATCGGCACCTATATTTGAAATGCCTATCGGCTTCTATATCTGAAATGCCTATCGGCACCTATTTTTAAAATGCCAATCGGCAACTATATCTGAAATGCCTATCGGCACCTATATCTGAAATGCCTATCGACACCTATATCTGAAATGCCTATCGACACCTATATCTGAAATGCTTATCGACACCTATATCTGAAATGCCTATCGACACCTATATCTGAAATGCCTATCGACACCTATTTTTGAAATGCCTATCGGAAACTACATCTGAAATGCTTATCAGCACCTATATTTGAAATGCCTATCGGCAACCATATCTGGAATGCCTATCGGCACCTATATTTGAAATGCCTATCGGCTTCTATATCTGAAATGCCTATCGGCACCTATTTTTAAAATGCCAATCGGCAACTATATCTGAAATGCCTATCGGCACCTATATCTGAAATGCCTATCGACACCTATATCTGAAATGCTTATCGACACCTATATCTGAAATGCCTATCGACACCTATATCTAAAATGCCTATCGACACCTATATCTGAAATGCATATCGACACCTATATCTGAAATGCCTATCGAAACCTATTTTTGAAATGCCTATCGGAAACTACATCTGAAATGCCTATCAGCACCTATATTTGAAATGCCTATCGGCAACCATATCTGGAATGCCTATCGGCACCTATATTTGAAATGCCTATCGGCTTCTATATCTGAAGTGCCTATCGGCACCTACTTTTAAAATGCCAATCGGCAACTATATCTGAAATGCCTATCGGCACCTATATCTGAAATGCCTATCGACACCTATATCTGAAATGCCTATCGACACCTATATCTGAAATGCCTATCGACACCTATATCTGAAATGCCTATCGACACCTATATCTGAAATGCCTATCGACACCTATTTTTGAAATGCTTATCGGAAACTACATCTGAAATGCCTATCAGCACCTATATTTGAAATGCCTATCGGCAACCATATCTGGAATGCCTGTCGGCACCTATATTTGAAATGCCTATCGGCTTCTATATCTGAAATGCCTATCGGCACCTATTTTTAAAATGCCAATCGGCAACTATATCTGAAATGCCTATCGGCACCTATATCTGAAATGCCTATCGACACCTATATCTGAAATGCCTATCGACACCTATATCTGAAATGCCTATCGACACCTATATCTGAAATGCCTATCGACACCTATATCTGAAATGCCTATCGACACCTATATCTAAAATGCATATCGACACCTATATCTGAAATGCCTATCGACACCTATATCTGAAATGCCTATCGACACCTATTTTTGAAATGCCTATCGACACCTATATCTGAAATGCCTATCGACACCTATATCTGAAATGCCTATCGACACCTATTTTTGAAATGCCTATCGGAAACTACATCTGAAATGCCTATCAGCACCTATATTTGAAATGCCTATCGGCAACTATATCTGGAATGCCTATCGGCACCTATATTTGAAATGCCTATCGGCTTCTATATCTGAAATGCCTATCGGCACCTATTTTTAAAATGCCAATCGGCAACTATATCTGAAATGCCTATCGGCACCTATATCTGAAATGCCTATCGACACCTATATCTGAAATGCCTATCGACACCTATATCTGAAATGCCTATCGACACCTATATCTGAAATGCCTATCGACACCTATATCTGAAATGCCTATCGACACCTATATCTGAAATGCCTATCGACACCTATATCTGAAATGCCTATCGACACCTATTTTTGAAATGCCTATCGGAAACTACATCTGAAATGCCTATCAGCACCTATATTTGAAATGCCTATCGGCAACCATATCTGGAATGCCTATCGGCACCTATATTTGAAATGCCTATCGGCTTCTATATCTGAAATGCCTATCGGCACCTATTTTTAAAATGCCAATCGGCAACTATATTGAAATGCCTATCGGCACCTATATCTGAAATGCCTATCGACACCTATATCTGAAATGCCTATCGACACCTATATCTGAAATGCCTATCGACACCTATATCTGAAATGCCTATCGACACCTATTTTTGAAATGCCTATCGGAAACTACATCTGAAATGCCTATTAGCACCTATATTTGAAATGCCTATCGGCAAC